>NNCF01133304.1:427457-450935 GCA_002313205.1 Laupala kohalensis | reverse complement strand
AAATTACAAACATATTGACATTATATATGTATTATAACTCGCAGCTAACTTTTTATCTTATCTAGGAACTTTTGCTGAAATTTTTGAATCCGCCTCTGCCTTAGGGCCCTTGATCGGAATTGATGGGATGGACCCTTGCTTGCTTCCGGAGAGTAAATTAGTTTTTTTCCCTCCACGTGGTCATACGCAGTTTGTACTGTTTTTTGACAATAAATTTGTTATTTATTAAGATAATATAAATCTTAAAATTATTAAAACAAAAATTGAAATAATATATCCATAAAAATAACTTACAAAATGCAGGAGATTAGAACACATTAAATTTAGTTTTGACCATTATAATTTCAAAAAATGTTTATTTGCCTGTCTTATGAACGTGATCAATTAAGTAAGATTTTGTCGTAATTTAGTGTTCAAAACAGTAAAGATAACTGGAGATAAAGTACAGTAAAATTTCAACAGTTCTTTTACTACTTGTTGATTGTTGGGAAATGTTTCCCCTTTGTTTTGGTCAACAAATGAAGGTTAGATAAATTTCACCAATAAAAGACTATTAATATAACAATGGTTAGAATAATTTTGAAGACGGTTTTTTAGATTGTAGTTGAAAATATATACGGTGCAATGGATAGAATGCAACGCAATCTCTGTAGCATACTGCAAGCGACAACCCTTGAGTTTGGACTGCAGAGAATGTACTGCATAGCAAGTGCCAGAGAAGAAGAAAGTTGCGAGGGACTTTGAAGAAACAGCAGCGTCTTCCAAAGTTTGTCTAAATGTTTTCACAAACGTAATGTACTCAAGTGGAGCGCTTAATTGATTAAAGCAAGGAGAATTTGTAAATACCACATTTCTTGAGAATTTTACTTTGCAAACGTAGACTTAAAACCACTGTGCTGGTTGGAAATTCGACTAAGAACAATCTTCTCACAAGGATATTTTTCTCAGTAGAGAGATAACTTCCGAACGAAATTATGTATAATTTATATCACATATTAATTTTTATATAAGTGAATACACTAATTTTTTACATGTCCTATTATGTCGTGAAAATTATCACTAATCTCGATCTTACCCACATAGACGTTTTTCCGTTTTTTGGTTATCAAGTGGAGGAAACTTTCCGCGTATTACGAAAAAGAAAACAAAAAACTAACCACAACAAAAGTACATACGTACCTGTTACATGTATATAATAGAGTTTAAATTGTGTACTTATAGAAAACCAACTGCTGAATATTATACTATTTGATGTCGCAGTCATGATACGTTATATTAATTGTAACTGCCTAGCTTTGTAATTAAGAAGACACAGTCGTTTCAAACCGTATTCATACGCTTTCGGTTTCCGAAGGTAGCGAATGACCCATCAGCGTTACTTTCGAACTTCTTTCGCTACCGTACGAAAATAGAAAGCGTTTGAAAATATCCATTTTATGATCCAATGTCTAATCCCGTTCGGATAAAAAAAAAAGGTTGTGAGAAGACTGTGAGACAAAACTAAATTTTCGTGGTATTTCTGAGATTATGAGCCAGAAATTTAACTTGAATAACCTTGCTATTATACGTTCTAGAGAATTTGATCACGTAACATCTCCTGCAACAGATAACCCTTGAAAGAGATTCCTATGCTCGTGAACAACAATGACAATATAGTATACGACCAGTGTTTAATTCAAGAAAAATAGAATTCACAATAGTTTAAATATTTCCATATGAAGTCTGAGGTAAACAAAATTCAAACGCCATAATACTATACTCGAACCACATACAATTTTAATTGAAGGTGCAGTTTATAGATTATTTGAGGCGAACTTCTTCTACTGATGAAGGAATTCCGCATTATTGTTTTGAATTTTTAATGGACTCTATCCTTCCAAAAAGAATGGTTATAACATATATATAAAGTAACGTTTTATAATATATACAGAATACTAAACGTTCAAAAGTGCGTAACATTGGCGAACTATGGATTAATCGGAATATATTGTTCATAAATCGTAACTATTAAAATAACTCCAAATTAAAGATTAACTATTACAATAGACCCTTACCCGTAGGCAATAACCTAGGGAGCCTGTATAAAGAATCCGCCTCTTTCCGAAGGAAAACTGGAGAAAAACTCGAACCAGGATGGGTTTTGTCTTATATTTGGGAATAGGTACACAACTATCAATATTTTAATTTTTTTCTCGTACCTTCTCTAAGTAAAGAAATGGAGAACTACAATAACGACATTTTTTGAACTATACAATGAAATTCCAAAGTTGATCAACAACAACAAAAACATAATAAATAGAGAGCAATGGTAGTTTATAAATTTACATATATTTCCGTATGTTTTATTTTGTGATTAGATTTATAACTATCGATATTTTAATATATTTCTGGAACATTTTATAGGTATCAACGAAAAGAAAGGTAGAGGTTCGATTACTACCTTTATTTACGGGTTCAAAGAAAACCCGATGTTGAACCACAACATCAACATAATAAATAGAAAGCGAGACATCCCGTGAGACATCTCTGGCTGGTGAAGCCTGTGCTTCTCCTAGCGACCACATCGCAATGCGGCGTCTACGTCACGCCCGCGCTCTCGCGATATGTAAGGAAATAAATCAGGCAGACGGACGCGCCTTTATAGGCGCTCTGTGGAGACGGCGTGCAGCGCATCCTCAATGTGAATGTGGACGCTGACGCCGCCACCGTCGCGGCCCGCGTTGGTGGCGGAGGAGGAGGAGGAGGAGGAGGAGGAGAAGGAGGAAACACCAGAAGACGGCGACGCGGCGCCGAAATCGCGAGGGGTAGAGGGCGTCTCGGGGAAAGACGTCGGACGCTGGTTGAAAAGAGCTTTGAGTAGTGGAGGGGAAGGGAGGGGATGAGTGGAGGATGCTACGGCGTGGCGTGTCCCCGAAGACACATGACGAGTCCGAGACCAGGGATGCAACATTTTTCATCGAGATTACCCCTGCGGCAAGATCGAAAGTTAAGGATCAAGATGTTTATATTTTCCTGTTGTATTTACAATGAACAAATTTCTCGTTTTTACTTTTTTAATTATTGTACATTTATTAAATAGTTTACAATAGTACGTTTAATCGTACTTTCAAATTACTAACGGGACAAGGCAATATCGAAACACTATCCGAAATAAACGGAGAAGATAAATTCCTCTGCCGAAAAGATAGAAAGACCACAAATCATATGACATGGGAACGCCAACTCTACAGACATTAGAGAAAACAATATACACGTTTACTGACAGCAAGGTAAATTTGATTGAAAGAAAATATTGAATATAAGAAGAAAATTAAGTGAATGACAAATTGGTTCTAGAATATGTTGCTAAAATATGAGAAACGCGAAGTTTGTTTATAGGAAAACACGCCCGTCCCGGAAATGGGCCGATCTTCGCGTATAGGAGACGAGAAACACGAGGTGATTTATCAGGCGCTGCCCGAAACCACAAGACTCTTTTTATTGAACGTAAAAGCATAGTATTGAAATAAAAATGTATAATTCAGAAATACGTTTTTACTATCTCACAGACCTCAATCTTAATCATATTTTTGCTACATGTTTGTGTTCATGTTTCTCTTAAGCACAATGGCAACTCGCCAATATCATAATTTTTTAATTTGTATTTTAACCTACGAAAAAATAGATGAAAGAATATCAGCCACGAAGAAACTGGAAAGCCAGAGTACAATACAAAGTAAATTTTTTTTTTTGCTATAAGGAGACATTAATCAAGATAATGTTACTGAAACATTCAAATGATTATTTCACATTTCAATAAATTTTACCGAGTTTAATAGCGTAGCCTGAAGTATTACGTCAGATTTTTTCTCGGTATAAAACTTCAAGTATTAAAATCGCCAATACTACGGAAAAGTTAGCGAACGATCACTTAATTTTAATGGGAGATCTAAAGCTATCAACTTAACTGAATTGGATCGCTCGCAGTTACATTCAGATAAATTAAAAAGTTCTACGATGGGACAAGCTTAGTAGAAATGAGTGATTTGATTGGATTAAAGAAATAAACAATATCAATAAAAAGTATGAATAAAGAAATGAATCTAAAATTGTTATTTCAAATAGTTTAAACCTTAAAACCTTTATACTTCGTAAGATTTTTACGCCATAGGTTACCGAGATGTCGTTGGATTAATCATAATAATCAAACCAAAATTATTTAAAAATGCAGTAATGTTGAAGGATTTAAGTTCTGTTGATTAGTAGATTGTTGAGATATCAAAAAGTAATATTCAAAATCGCTGAGTCAAAATATGCTTGGGTATGGTATTCAGAGGATTTTTTTGTAACTGCATATTCCTTATACTTTTCAGCAACCAATGGCATCACGTCTATTGAAATATATGGAATATTTAATTAAAAATGCTTATGTAACTGACAAAGAGCAGAAAAAATTAAAAGAAACAATTTTTTTAAATGATTGATTCTTTAGGTCATGACTTAGTTAAAGATTGTCATGAAACTATAATACGATAGACATATCAACACTCTCAGGTACAGTGGTGATCAAGAATGGAATGCCAAACACTTTCCACAACAGTATTAATTGCTACGTGGCGCTATCTTTGTTACAAAATCCACTTGATGTATATTATATTAGTACAAATACTGTAAATGTATGTTTGTGCAAATTAGTACCAATAATATTAACCCACTAGTTAAATTGATATATTAAATACAAATAAGAACAATTGATACCTAAAATTCCTAAACCTCCAACAATATCAGGTATTTGTGAGTTATTTACTCCCTTTTTTTATACATGTATCATAATGCTACTACCATTAATGAGATCACATAAGAATCTTGGACATCGAATTTACCGGGCAGCGAAGTCTGATAATCGTGATGTTCTACACAAATTATTAATTAATGAGCTCTAATTCCGAGTAAATATATTAAATTATTATTGGAATGAAAACTGTGCTTTTAATCATGCGCAAATAAATGACCTTTATGAATAGACAATATGCATATTAATGATACTTGTGTTATGCACTTGATGAAGATCAGCAAAATATATTTCATTTATATGAACTACAGCGGCGTTGCCCGGTTCTTTTTCTTTGACTAATCTTCTTTTACACAACAAAAAATAAAATCTTTATTATAAGATCACAATACTTTTACTTACAGGTTTTTATAAAACTGTCCCGAATCCTAATTTTTCAAATTCATAATAATACAAATTTGATACATAACTTGACTGTGTACACCACACCATCTCTCAGAAGTCGCGGCGGGCAAATGAATTTCGCTTCTGCGGCTTGAATGACGGGGCTGCACCATTTTATTAAAATTCTCTGTAATTGGATTACTTGAATCATGGTAAAGACGGAGACTCGGTTAATTTAAATGGTTATGCTTCATTCACAAAACATTTGAAAAGAAAAGGATCGCGTGGAAGAAACCTAGGTGGTGCCATAATGTATTGCAAGAATTCAACGAATTATATTTTCCGAGAAAAAATATAAATTTAAAGTTCCATATGCGTTAAACAAGAATGCACGGATATGGAAATATTAATTTTAATTATTTGCAGACATCCACAAAGATCCGTGTACCATAATAGTTCCTTTTATGACGATTTAGACCATATATTAAATACGCAGACAAATAGGAATTCCAATGCAGGATTTTTATTAATGGGAGATTTTAATTCAAGAGTAGGTGAAGGAATACCAGCCTTTGGACGAAAATATTCATGCTAATAATAATAATATAATTAGAAAAAGTAACGATCAAGAAAGCAATGGGGAGGGAAGCGAATTACTAGAGCTATGCTATTTACATTATTTATATATTTTGAATGGTTCTTATGGGGATGACGCATGCGGCAATTTCACGTATATTAATAAAAATGGAGATAGCGTAATTTATTATGGTTTGGCGTGTCCTAAAACTATATAGTGTATTGATAATTTTCGTGTAGGTCAAAGAATAGAATCTCAACACATGCCACTTTGTTTAACCTTAAAATAAAAGAATAGTTTACAAGTACTACAACAGTCAAACAGCTTGTCAAAAATTAAACGATTTAAATGAAAAAAGGTTAGAATTTTGCAGCGAACTTTGAAAGGAATCGCGGAAACATGTATGCAGATATTTTAAATAAGTTGCAGTTTGGACAGCTTAATACCGCGACAGAATCTTTACGAAACACTCTACAAAAAGCGGGTTTACACATGCGAGTACATACACAGAAAAAACACAACACTCGAGAAACGGTATGGTTCAACATGGATTGCAGACAGGCGAAAAAAGATGCTGAAAATGCATTAAAATTCTACATTTGTTGGGAAGGAGAAAGCTTACGATGAAAATGCGAACACTTGAGAAAAAATTATAAAAGAATAATTAACACAGCTAAGCAACAATGGCAGAATTCGGAGACGGAAAGAATTGCAAGAATTATTAATAGAAAAAATGTTGCAAGTATTTGGGATACTGTAAATAAATTAGGTTGTAGATATAGTTGCATGAACAGTATAGAGGCGAAAAGTTGCGAAATGCACTTCGCTCAACTTCTTTCCCAGAATCAGTGCTCAAAAAAGTACGGACCAAGTAATCAAATCCCAAATAATAGTAGCAGATTTAGACCGCGAAATATATATTTAATAAAATATGTGGCACCAAATTTGAAGTCTGGCAAAGCAACAGGTTCTGATGGTATTCCAGTGGAATTTTTGAATTAAATAAGTATTAGAATTGACCCAATTCTCGTGGATTTTTTCAATTCTTTATACGACGCTTCCAAGTTTCCTGAAATTTGAAATACATCAATATGTCCAATTTATAAAAACAAAGCTGACGTTAGCGATACAAATAACTATAGAGGTATTTCTTTAATTAATACAATAGCTAAGATTTTTTGCAAAATTCTTCATGTACTGTTAAATAAATTGGTAGAAAAAGAAAGAAAAGTGACAGCATTGCAAGCAGGATTCCGAAATGACTACAGTACCGTAGACAACATTTTTATAACTAACACAATAGCGAAAAAGGCAATTTCCGTGGAAAGAGGTAAGCTATTTTGTGCTTTTCTGGAATTTGAAAAACTATTTGATACCGTTAATAGGGAAGTTCTTTGGTATATTTTAGAAAATAAAGCAATCTCCACTAAACTCCTAAAAATGCTTGAAGGGTTGTATATGTTAGACACGGCATGCGTGTGATTAGAATTAGATTCTGTAACAGGTACATTATCTGTGGAAAGAGTTGTAAAGCAAGGTTGCGTACTTTCCCCACTTCTCTTCATTCTCTTCATAAATGGCTTCGTAGATAGACTAGCCACTGTAAATGCAGACGCACGCAGGATCGGAGATGAAAATATCTCAATACCAGCACTCCTTTTTGCCGACGACTTGAATATTTCCTCAAAAACACAAGCTGGTTTACAAAGAAGTTTAGATGAATTAGAAATTTTCTGCGAAGAAACAAAACTAAAAGTTAACGTGAATAAGACGAAAATCATGACATTTAAAAATGAGTGGGTCTACAGTAAGAATGAAATTTGGTCGTATAAACGAGAAACGCTAGAAAACGTTAAAGAATACGTATACTTAAGGATAACTATCAGCATGAACGTAAATTGGACGAGTCATAAGGAGAAAGCTCGACGAAAAGACAAATACATCTTAAGTACAATAACAAAATCAAAAATTACAATTTCTGAAATTTCATCAAGACTTCATAAAGCAGGAATCACTTGTGTGTGTCAGAATAGTCCGTCGTTAAACGACCTAAAAGACATTAAGAGAAAACTCCAAGACTTATACCGCCGTGAAACAGAAACTAACAGACTGGAAAAAAGACCACTTATCGTACAAACCTTAATAACTGGGCAATGGGGCAGAAAACCATACATTGACTGTCTCAAATCAAAAGAACGATCGGGTTACGGACGGTTTCGCTTAGGAGGATGGAAATTAAGAAATCTGAGGGGGGATCGAGACTCTATTTGTGATGAACAAAATTTAAGATTTGATTCACATTTTACTAACGTGCCCGAAAACAAATCAAAAACGAACTTTTATCCAAGTTGGTGTATTCCAAAATTATCACATTAACGTAGATTTAACCATTTCGATTATGAGAGACAATAGAGTATCTGTAGTGCGGTCCCTGGGTCAGTTCCTTAGCTATGTGAGGGAGATGAGAGAAAGAGTAATATGCGCTGAAACTACTGATTCAAATCAACCGTTCTGCCGCTTTGTCTTTTTTTGTTTCAGGTGGAGACATGTTGCGAAGACTTGTCAAGTACTACGTCAATTATGTGTATTATAAATAATTGTATTTTATTTTAATCTTTACTTTTATGAGAGAACTTGTATATATTACTTTATAATTTCTTTCTCTTCTTTAAGTATCTTTTGTAAATATGTTTATATGAATTGTATGTATTCGTGTCCTGACCGTTGATTTCCCGTGGTTCCCAACGGTGCTCAATGAATCGTTTGTTGCAGTATACTTAAAAGGTACTTTACAACTAAATTAAATAATATTAAAGAATGCTAATACGATACAAATCAAAAGTAAATAAAATTACAAACATTTTAAGTTCAAAAACAAATATTGGAAAAATTAAAACTGCAACTACCCATTCAATGAGAATGAATACCAGGGCATTGTATGCACAGCCCATGACTCTACTTAAGGGACATTTGAAAGGCGTACAGGCAAGAAAACCTCGCCACACATTCCTACATAATTAATAATTTTTGTAAATAAAGCGCCCATTAAAATTCTTGTAACGTCTAAATTATTCGTTAAAGTTTTACGATTTAGAAACATTTCTTTGTTAAATGCACAAAACAAATAATCCATTAAATTTGACGATGATTGATTTTTTCCTTCTTAAATTACTTTCTTAAATTGATTTTACATTTTCTAATTTTAATAAAGTTTTATCCATAATTTTGGTTAATTTTCGTAGACAGACAAAGGATGTCGCGGACTTTTCTGTAGAACTCTTTGAGGCAAACAATATTTTCATTCATATTTGTCACCTATCTCTAACCGTTGAGGCAGCGTAAGCAAATATAACTCTATTTTCCCAATTTTATCGACATTTATTTTTTTAAAACCATTTTTATCTTTCTTACCACACATTTAAAAAATTAAAAGTTAGCCTAAGTTGATCCTGGACATCTAAACTATCTCTTTGCCAAACAGCATTACGATCGGTTCCGTGGTTTAGTCGTGATCATGTAACAAACATATAGGCACACTTTTGCGTTGCACGTTCATATATTAGTAAGGATTTGTTCTTTCTCTTTCATTTGATTTCAGTAGCTTAGCTATCAAAACGGAAGTACAAAAGTAGCTAATCAAGGAAGAAATTGTGGGATGAGATTAATTTCGTTGAAAGGGAAATACTGATACGTAAGATATTGAAAAGTCCTAAGAAAATTTCCCGAATAATTTTTTTCGGAGAGTGTTCGAGTATTGTAGTTGATACATGAGTTTATATGAAGTATGATTAGGGGAGAATCCACCGTCCGACAGAACTAGTCTATGGTAGTTGCTTGGTAACGGTACTTTACAAGTACCATATGTAAAGGAAAATATTACATATAGTATAGTACTGCGAAAGCAGGGGTTGAATCATCACGATTGTGTTTTTCGAAAGTGAGTTATAAATGCTCAGAGAATAAATACGTCTTTATTCCTGCTTTTTTAGGTGAGTTGGTGATAATATTCTACAGTCCTATCCCTACATTCTAAAAGGAAAATCATTTCCCGTATAAAGAGTACACACCATAGATGTTTATACCCTTGAGCTAATTTTACATCTCCGTCCTCCTAGTATCGGCAAATAATAATTAATTTGAAACAAAAAAAAAACCCTTTTTCTTTTCACGTTTCAATAGCTTGAAGTAAGTTAAAATGAAATTGACGCGTTAATTGTGTAAACCAGGAGAATACAATACACCGTAAGTAATCACATTATTGTAAATTAAAATAATATACAAATTCAAGATCATTAGACTTGTAATTTTTATATCTTGTTTGATTTTTATTTCGTGTTCCGTTTCATAATTTGGCACGGAAAACATGTCACATAGAGTTGTTTTACCGATGTAAGTAAAAAAACGTAAAATTAACGAAAAAGTCACTTATTAACAAAGTTTTTCATAAATCTACTACTTTCAGTTCCATAGTGATAGCTACAACGATGTCCTTTTTGCGATATTTTTAAAATATTGCCCCGAAACTCCCATCTTCTCGTTTCACAATCTTACATGCATAAACTTCATGAACGCTCGTATACATTTGTTTTCGTGCCGATACTTCCACATGGATGGATTGCATCACGTAGTGGAAGCATGACCTGGGCGTCAAGTTCCTAAGCGTATTTCGATATCGACGTAAGGTCGCATTAGAGCGTGAAAAACAACGTACGGATGATGTTATGTAGACGTATGTTAGAAGAGAGAACGCGTAGAGAAAACATTGGCGGGAACACAGCCAAGAAAGATAACACGATGAATAACATAAGACTAATATTTTCACATGTAGATGAGTAGTTAAACCCAGTAATTAATAAATAGCATCAAATGTTGAGATAAGACAGGAATTAAAACACATTCATGTACTTGCCAAGCTTTCGGATATACATTTCCTTACTCAGGGCTTATAAAATTGCAGTTTTCACTTGACCACCTACATTTCCCCATTACGCAGCCTCTAAGTTGGAGCAAACTGTCGCTAACCCGTCAGTTGTTCCACATTATTTACTAATATTTTCACTCACGCAGACAAATCCAACATAATAAAATATAATTTAAGTTTGAAAAATGTTAATAATATTTTGAAAGTCAAAAATATTTAAAGAACTTAAGACTTCACATACTAATTTTTATGGAAAGATAAGAACATTATTTATAAAAATTACCCTAGGAAACATGTTTGATTCTCATACAGAGTACTAGTTTGAATGATGGCAATTTTTTTCTCAAATAAAATGAGCAATATCAAAAATCCTGTTATGTTTCATCTTGACTCTAATTATCATTTTGTTTCATTAGTTACACAGAATGTTTGGTCTGCAGTAAAAATACAACTACTTAAAAAAAAAATTCTCAGTGAGGAGGGATTTTTATGTGTTTCTCTGATTAACGTGTTTGAATCGTATGTTATAAACATAACACATATAGTGACTGGAAAAGAAATATGAAGGTGTTGTTTGGTTATTATCTCAAGAAAAAACATCATTTCTCTCGAGTTTGAAAAATCATTTTCATTCAAAAATTTACTAAACTGAATTGCATAGAAAAATGAAAAAGTCATCCAGTGAACGTAATAAAATTACGTTGTTACTCATGCCACGCTTCAAAATGCATTGCATGTTGATCCCCCTCTATTAGTCATTTATGTCCTTTGCAAGAGGGAAAAGTCAGAGAGAAGTCTAGCCAAGGAACGAGGTCAAGATTTATCACTGATCAAGGCCAGATTGTGGGGGCAACAAGAAGGGAGCACTTCATCTTCCACGTGGCCAAAACTCTTGAATTTTCAAGGGCGGAAGTGGAAAGAGTAAGCAAGTTATGCTTCAAAAAGTTTCGAATTTACGAGTAGATTTCATTAGTTTAAAAACCCATTCAAACGCAGGAAGTAGGCACAAAGAGAAACGGCACTGTTGCAACGGATAGCACGAAAAATATTTAAAATGAACTTACTATTCTTCGATATAATCAACTTTTTCAAATTAAATTTTAATTAAATTCTCATAGAAAATTGATTCACGAATGAATTAATGCACTTATCTTTGTAACAACTAAGGCAGATGTATAAATATATTTTTTGAAATAGTACGTCATATTGCTATTTATGTATTTTTTTTTGTGAACACTGAAATGAGTGTAGAATTGATTAAAAAATAAGATACCAATAGAGTTCTATGTTTATCATTACCATCACTATAATCATTCTATTACGCAAGATGTGTGAATAATATTAGACAATACTCAATAACTACATTACTGAATATGTAATTCAAGGAATTTACTCAAAATAGAAAATGAGAAGAAAAATTCTAACAAAGAACATGCTGATCAAGGCAATGTTCCTGAGCTTCATGAATACGGAGGAGACAGATGAGTGGGATCACACACAGCTGACAAAACCATTGGATTGATGTCCCGTGTTAATGAGGAAATGCTGCTCACCTTTCATCTCTTGGAAGCGTACTCTCTGGTCAAGTGCAGCTCTCTCTCTCTCGTAGAAGTTCTCTACATGTTCTCTAGAGAGAGTTCCGGGCAGCGACAAAAGAAACCATGTCATGATCTCATATTCTTTCGTTATGACGCTATGTTCAATATTTGTTACACATAATGAAGGCCCAAACGGAGAAGCAACTTTGTGTTCTGTGAGTAAATATTGGGTCGAGTCCAACTACGGTCGTGTATTACAAGAAATATTGGAAAGAGAAAGATTATCTAGCCCTAATTGATCAAAAACTTTATCGTTTAATGATAGCGTGAATTCACGTGTATATTAATATTTTGAGGTTGGTCTGGTCAAATCTGATTTAAAAAATAGAACTGATGTTAATATAACTCGTTATCTTTGGGTATTTTAAAAAGTTTTGTAGCTAACCAAGTAAAATTATATAAAATTTTAGACATTAAATATAGTGAATTATATTTCATTATAACATTCTACAAACGTTCGTATCTCAATAGTTGCAAAAAAAATTAAAATTACTAAATATTATAAAAGGTATTTAAATTTTCTATTTTCTATTAAAGAAAATATTATGGTGTAGTTTGAATGGAAAACATGTATTGATTTTTTGATTTTTTTTGTTTCCAACATTAATTCTGCAGACAAAACGTTACACAAAAAACGTATAATTTAGTAATTAATGACAAATAAAAAAATGATTATGTCAATATTGTAGTATTGTAAACGACATTTGAGTAGAGTAATTTCGTCAGATAAATGTAATAAGTATTATTATGATTTATCTATTTTCATGTAATACGCTCCATTGACGGTGTAGTGCATATGTTACTTGATTTGAAATAAATATATTAGTTTGCTGGAAATGAAACAAAACTAATTTTATTAACATAATACAGAGAGCAGAAATAAATTTATACGTTATTTTTCTTTTTATAAGTTTTATTTCTCCAGTACCAAGAAGTCGTATCAGAAGGGATAAAGTCTCTTAACAAATGTAAACAATTATCAATTCCTTAATTAACAACGTATAATTTATTAGCTTCAAGGAACCACTAAAGAAGAGGGAGAGATTACCATGTTCTTAGCATTACAAAAACTGGTCATAAATATTTCTCCTTGCAGTACGCAGTGGAGGGGGTGTGCGCGACAGAATACCTGTGAAGTACGAAAAATACTCCATTAAAAGTCCTGGTTCCTAGCTGTTTATTTGAGATATCAAAATTGATAATACTTTTACAGGGGTAGGGTAAATATTTATATGACTCTACGAGAAACAGGAATGTGCTTTCTCGAACGACTCTCAAGAATTTATTTCAAAACAAGGAAAAGACGAAAGCATTCTCAGGATTCTGAGACTTCATAAATGTTTATCCCTTTGACGGCGTCTCAGGGATTTACGGACAACTATTTATGAAACATTAACCGTCACAATTACTTCTTAATTAAATAATTTCACTTCATATTTACAAGATAAAATATTTTCCTGTCACACTTTTCTGCTATGCTAATCTCTAACTACATTCCATACGAAAAATACCTTCAGCGAGAAAAGGTTTTTATGAATACAAATAAATTAGAGTTATAATTTTCGTAGTATCTTGAATATTACACACTTCATGCAGAGCGATCAGGAAACATAGACCAATAAATTCTTTGATTTTGAATTTGTTGATGGGATAGGTGAATAAAAACAATGTTCTTTATTGTTTTTGTTTAATACAATTTCCAGGTTGGATCTCATAGATTATTCGTTCGGTGGATTATCAGTCCTACATCGCACACAGGACTACTGATCTCGAGCGATTGTCACAGTAATGTAAGTTCGTTCCATACTAACTGGACGTCAACCTAGTTGTATTGTTTTATTGTTCTTAGCCATACTTTGCAGGACACTTGCAACAATCCTTAATCCAACCACCCTCACGATTTTAATTATTCCTTGTTAATAGGAAGTCAGAGACACTCCGCTGATTTCACTTTTATTACTATAGATTTTTCCTACCGCTTTTAAATGATGTAAAAATCTGCACAGGGATGGGGTAAACGTCCTCATGCCACCCCTTGGTCCATAACACAGTTTTTTTCAGATTTTCCATTGTTATTATTTATAACTTCTATTGTATCCTGATTTTATATAGTTTAAAAAAATTAAAACTTACTATTTATAATCATTCTGAAATGCTGAATTTTAGCTACAGGTATAGAAAGAGATGTAACTTAGTGAGCTAATCTCCAGATTTTTCATTTCTTGAAGAAGGCTGTTATCAATCAATATTCTGAAACGGCAACCTCGTCAAAGAAGGGCCAAATCTCTCGCAATTCTTCGGTTTTTGACTATCAGTATTCACTTTTGTTTGAAACTGCGAATATCTCAAAGAATGGGATTTAATAACGATCATTATTGTTTGTTGGACGTTACTGTGTAAATAAACTTCTGGTCAATATCACACCTTTGGCTTCAAAGCACTTTTGATTTGTATGAAACCACGCTATTCATGGCTATAGAATAGTAGTATACATCAAGAAGAGAAGGAAGATAGCGCCATAGTTTTAGTGTACACAAGGCCATAGTAACATGAGGTTCTGAAAACGGTGCCAATATTGATGCTCTTAGTTAGACAACAATGAAAGACTTGGTAATTGTGGAGCTTTAGCAACATTATCAAAGCATGATAAATTAAAAGGCGTTTCTATGTTGCTCATAGAAACGCCTTTTAATTTATCAAACAATGAAAGAATGAAAGGATTCGTTCCTTGGGGGTGAAAAAAGTCTCATTACTATGGTTAGAAATAAGACGCAGCATCAAAATGGACGCTTCGAGTCACGTAATTGCAGTCTTGTCCTATCGATGCCCACCTTTGCCGGCAATGCGCTCCTCAAATGTTGTTAGAACCTTATCTATCTATGGTATACACAGGATGGATCTGAAGAGACGATATTTAGCGAAGGTTGAAGGGTAGCCCTGTGGCACTGAGGGAGAGAGTGGCCTTGCGCCAACACTTAGTCGCTTATCGAGGGTCTCTCTCTCAGCAATTATTGCCGTCGCTGCGAGTGTTTGCACTTCATTTACCGCACACTATTCTAGCTGTCAAGGCGAGCAGCTGGTGGTTCCTTCGTGAATGCTTCCGTTCAGTTCTTGCCTCTTTATGCTCGCTCTGCCGGTTTTGTTGCGACTTCCACAGAATACTAAGTAATGCGTATCCAAAAAGGGTTTTCTCGCTCTAAAGAGACCGCTGTGTATGCAGCTGTGTCTTATGAATTGTACCCTGAATAACGTTACACCTACATGACTTTGAATCAGTATTTGTTATGATTTTCTGTGAAACGGTTGATGATAAGCATCGATTTCATTTGTGTTTCTTCGGTATAAAACAATATCAATTGATTTATATCTCACAATAATTGTAATTTTGCTTGAAATTCTGCTGTAATGAAAACAATTTCTTTGCAAACGTCATTTGAGGTATGTCAATGGAACGTTCTTAACACGAAAAACATTTCTTTTAGAGGGAAAACATAAAACTGATAAAACGCTAATCATAATTGATTGTGACAAATTATGGAAAAATCATCATAGTTCTCTTGTTTGCTTGTGCAACTAATGATGTTTCTCTAAATAAATGGTATTCAAATTTAAAGTGTTTTGTTAAAACCACTGTTAGTGCCAAATAATTCAATATGGAGAGGCATTCTGTTGAAAATTGAAATTGACAAATAACTAAAATATGGGAAGGTTCTGAAACTCATCTGTGATTTCTAAAACACACCTGAAAACCATAATTTTTCCTTGTGTTAAAAAGAATTATTGAAATAATAGTAAAAAAAAGTATTATAATATCGAAGTCCCCGTGTGTTATTGCATAAAAAATGTTCGTTGGTGACGAAAAAAAGCAATAGCGTTCGTTGCCAAACAAAGCTTTTTTCGCGAAAAACAAGAACACAAAAATAAAAATATTTGTCACTTACAACGATTTTTATTTACATGACCCATACATTTGCCTTTTATTATTTCCGCTATTCCTTCCTTCGCGTGTATTGTTTCTTTTTATGGAATTATGTATCATGTCTATTTGTATAGTTTATTCACCTACAAATATAAATACATCTTTATGAATTGTTTTATAATTATTTGTATGTCAACTGCTAACGCCATTGGGCAGTAAGGAATATTTTTCCGTAGCGTTTCTGTATTATTTCTGAAGCAATCGTAATCGTGATTTTTACTTCCCAACTACACAGTGTGAAAGGGAAGTATTGTAATCTGTCGAAAATTCTTTTTGAGGTATCTTCGGATCTTTGCGAATTGGCTGCAGGACAGTCTATTTTCAAAGTTTGGTGACGATATCCAATGTGGTAAATGTGTATCTTGAGATACATCCTTTGAATCGCACATTCCTTGCTCAAGTGGATCCTTGCTCGGGTGCTATTAATTGAGATGCACGTTCCAGTCTCAATTACACATGCAAAACTATTGGAGTTCAGCACGTGGAATAATGATTCTCAGGGATCACGAATGACTCTCGGGCCCCAATTATAGAGCTGCTAGTCGGGTCGAACCATCTTATTTAGATCTCATAATATAAGGAAAACAACTGATCATTCTTAACTACATACATTCGTAAGTAAAAGACCTATTTATTAACATTCTGCAGAAGAGAACACAGAAAATATTTCGTCTACAACCTACAAAATACAGTATGCTTCGAACATATTTGCTCGAGTTGCTCCAAGAACGGCGTAACAGAGCAGAGACTCCTCGTGCTCGGCAGGAGACGCGATCCAGCAGCGTCTAACTGTACCAACTCATAACCGCGATATGACGGCCCTCCGCTCGTCCTCACGCGTACTGCTCACGTGACTGTTCTCGCGACCACTGCTGTCGCTCTAGTTGTGTGACTCGACTGATACTGCTTCGGAGATCGCCGTCCTTCTGCTGGTGGTTGCCCTAATTCTCTGGTAACTCCCATGCTTCTTCTGTCTTGCTGCCCCTACGCGCGCAGGCTGCCTTGACCACTAGAGGGGACGACAATGTCGCTCCTATTTGATAGGGTACGCCGTTTCACCTGATCGGGCACTCGCGCACGTTCACGAAACGTTTCAGAGGACTGGGTTTTATTCACCAATATTTTACACTTGGGAGGTAATTATTATTCTAAATATGTGTGTGTATGTATGTATGTATGTATGTATGTATTTATGTATGTATGTTAAGAATGTTGTTCCCCCCGATAACTTACGATAATTGTTGTATCTAAAACAAACTTGAGATTTAACTTTGAATACGTTGGAAATAGAAGCCTATTTCTGGACAGCTCATCCTGACTTCATTTACATAACGCGCTCCACTTCCGGTTTCTCAATATTGAAAATTTTGAAAATATGCATTGGTGCATTTTGATTGGTCAGTTAATTCTGCTAAACCGCATTGCTAAGGTAATTCCAAAGAGTTCAATTTGGAAGATAGTTCACGAAATCTTTACTTGAATACGATACTTTGGTTTTCAGGATAACATGAATTGTGAAGATAAATATTTTGCATGCGATTGATCATATAAATATATCATTGTATAATATTATACAACATTGTATAATATTTTTAGTATATTATTATTATTATTATTTTAATTTTTTATTTTTATTTTTGCTTGAGCATTTGTGTTTTTTAGCCTGTTTAGTTCCACGAGATTTTGTTATGAATTGTAATTGGAAAGTTGAGTGGGGCACGCTCCAGATTTTTTATAAATGTTAATATTCGTTTACAGGTATTACTTAAAGTATATTTAATTTTCTAAGCTATGTGAGGGACATGAGAGAAACAGTAATATGCACTGATACCACTGATTCAAATGAACCGTGATTCTGCCGCTTCGTCTTATTCTTTTGTTTCAGGCGGAGACATGTTGAGAATTTGAATATTTTCTCAAATCGTTTTTTCATTCATACTTTTCATACATAAGTGTTTAATACAATTTTAGTCAATGTTTCCAAGAATGATTCAAGACGTTTAAGACACACAATAAGCGCTAAAACTTCATTACCAAGAAAACTTCAACGGTGAAAATATACTGATAACATTTGTGTAAGAGAATAATAGTACACATGTGGTATTTTAAAATAACTTTAACATCCGTAACATTCTGCCATAAGCTGACATCTGTGGTTGTTAGTATTCTCATTCACAATCATTTTGATATAAGCTTTTGTGTTTATAGTCAGTTTTTCCCTCTGTGATGCTTGGTGATGCGTACTACTCGTAAAAGAACAACGGTAATATTATCATTCGCTTCTTTTTATGTATGTCACATTACTTGACATTTCAAAAAAAATAAGGATCAAAAAGAAGATTAACATCACATTTAAGTGTACCGTAATATTGAGTATTGAATATCAATAATTTTGTATGCACTTTGAATCTGTGACATAAGACACTTTAATCCACCAGATTAATAAATAATTGAAGATTAGATAGACAGAAAATCTGCTTGAGACAAAATACAGTCTAATGGTTCACGTATCAGAATAGAATAAAGATGTGAATTTATTTCTGAAAGCATTTGTAATATAAATCAAATATTTTCAATTTCATTAAGGCGCTTTATTTACAAAAATTAATTATGTACAAATGTGTGGCGAGGCTTTTTGTAGCCTGTATGCCTGTAAAATTCCCCTTAAGTAGAGCCGTGGGCTGTGCATACAATGCCCTGGTATTCACTCTCATTGAACGGATAGTTGCAGTTTTAACTTTTGGAAATATTTGTTTTGAACTTAAAATGATTGTAATTTTATTTACTTGTGATTTGTATCGTATTATTATTATTATTATTATTATTTAGCATCCTTTAGTGCATCTTTAATATTGTTTTATTTTGTTGTAAAATATCTTTTAAGTATGCTTCAACTACCGATTAAATGTGCACCATTGGGAACCACGGGAAACCAACGGTCAGGACACGAAAACTTACTTAAATTACAGAACTACAATTCCACGTACGCAACCATTTAAAACACTTGTATAATCACCAGCTTCCACAAATATTCACATAATTCTTTTAACATTGGCTTCGCAAAAACTATCTCTACAAATCTCTCACTATATCATAATCACATAAGCCACATCGTATTTTTCTATACATTATCAGAAACATTAAACTACATATATTAACAAAAATAATTAGTCTTAGAATACGCAAGTTAAATTCAGTATTTTCGCTGATGTAAGCGAAAGTAAAATTAAAATTCCTTGCGCTTCTCGTTATCTCATTGACGAGAAAAAACATCGCAAGCGTGACGTCAAAAACGAGTAAAACCTTTGTTCAAAGAAATATGCCTAATGTTACATGTAGAATTCCGTGGTAACTTGCTCCTTTTAACTCCGGACATTTGTTATGAATTGTGAATGCGTTCTCCAGAACCAAATTACTTTAAGCACTGCTGTATATTCCGCGAAATACGTGATGCGTAGTCATCGTTTTGCTCGGCCGTTGTAATGAAGCCCGACTCGCTTCTTTGCGAACAACTATAACTGGATTTTCGTCCAGTTGCAAACGTCGAGATGGTCAAGAGAACTGTGAAGCGCGAGAAGCACAGGCCAGGGGTGTCACAATAACTGCATTCAGGAGTATCCAGAGTACGACGCAAGCCACATAAACCTAATATTTCTTTTTGTTTAGGACTCGTGGAAGTTAAAAAAATCAAATCCAATCAAAATTGGCTTTACTTACGTATAGTTATTATTATTATTATTATTTATTATGCACTACAGTCCTTTGAGAGCCTTGGCCGTCGCGGAGGGTAGAGCTCCGCGATTTCTTGATCCCGGCACTAGAGGAGATGTGGTCAGCATCTCGCTCCGGCCGGTTTTTGGGTCCCAGGATAGATTCTGGTACTCATTTGATAGCAGGCTGAGTAGGCCTGGGAGCCAGTCTGGATGTTGAGGTGTAGTGAAAATCACCACCTCACCGGGGTTTGAAACCCAGCCATCCAGTTAGCAGCTCAGTGCTCTACCCACTGAGCCACGCTGACTGCACTTACGCATAGTACAGAACGGAAAGTACCATATAAACATATTTATTATATTTGTGGGGCCAAGAGTCCGTACACCGCTAAATAGGTCCTTAATTGCCGTGAGCTGTGCGTACTACACCCTGAAATTTACCCTTACCGAATTTCTAGATGCATTTAAGAGTTATTCAAGACTAAACGATTATTGTGATAAATGATGTGTAAATAAATAGGACGTAGCTTAAAAAACTAGGATATAGAAAAATGACTTTTGACATACATATTGAAAGATGGTGCAGCGCAATATAATACTTTGTGGCTCAGCGTAACGGTTGGTGCAGCGTAATGGTAGGCACAGCGTCATGTGTTACGTATTTAAAAAAAATACAGAAGTAGGACAATATGCATGGTGAAATTTATCCAATATATCGTTGTAAAGATAAATAATTTGTTCTTAAAAACTTACACCAATATTACTCAAATTTAATATTGGTTACATTTTTTGTTTCTCTACCCTAGTGCTGAAAATTCTGCAAGTTCTTATTTACTTTCTGGTGCATAAATCCTAACTTGATGTGGCTCACGATAGAACTGTGCATTGTAAACAGAAAATTGTTTTTTCATGAGAATCTTGAGTCCGATATTCAAGGCGATGTATTCAAATGAAAGATAAAAATAAAATAAAGAAAATATTTACAACAAGAAAATGAAACAAAAAAGATAGGTATGAAAAAGAAATCACATCAATCGCTTTATATAGACTGTGGATATGAGACTGACTGTCCCTGACATATCAACGTGTCATATTTTTGTTTGATTTTTTTTTTAATTTCACAATTATAGGTATATCCATTCAAAAATTTGGCGTAGAAATTTTGCGATATGGGAGTGCATCATAAGCACATGAAAACAGTTTCACTTCACATTTCACGATGATACATTTAAAAATAAAGAAGTTATGGTGAAATGAAGGAAGTGCGTCGCAAATTTGCCTCGCAGCGTATATAAAGAGATAGAATACAAAACGAATATTACTCATTTTTATATTGTTGTATTTGTAAATGGGAAATATAGCGGGCTATTGAAGCTTATCTACATGGAGCGATAAGAGCAAGGTGGTAGGTTATTGTTAGTAGGTGGGCCGCTTTCTGGGTTTACCAACAATTTGCCCCACGTGGAGGGGTTAGTAAAAGTAGTTGTAATAGAGTTATTGATACTAGGATGAGCTGGATAGAGGAAGGAAGGGTTGCTTTTCAGTAGTCACAGCTATATGAACTGGGACATTAATGTAAAAAGCTACAAATTTTCTGGCCTTATCTGAAATCGAAAACAACCATCAACACTTTTGAAATAATAACATGAAAGAAAGTCCACTCATTTATTTAAACATAAATAACTACAATAGTAATTTAATGAAGCCCCACATTGGAGCGTCAATTGCGACATAATTAAAATGGATGCTTAGTGGTATAGACTACATCTTTAACTCACTCAAAATAAATGAAATAGAATAGTGGTTAAGCCATCCATTTAATTGGTCGAAGTCGCTCATTGGGAATCGCCAGTTGTGATAATTAAATTTAGATAATGGTATAGTGGGAAACACTCACTACCAGTCCCACAAAGCATATTTATTTAAATCCTAATTGATGGATTTTATGAAGGGCGGGGTTCTACTCATTTATTAAAATGAAAACACACACATTGAAGGTATAACATACTTGCAACCTCCAATAACATTGGTTTTTATGAACTATCAACTACATTTCTTAAAATTTAAATTTCTAATATACACATCCTCACATTCCCCTGATCATTCCCCCAAAATCACACGCTTTTAAATTCACAATCATATAACACAGTAGTATTGGTGTTTAATGAGTCCCAACATACTTATCTCGTTCTTAAATTTACTTTCTACATTTTTGTTTTGCCGACAAAATCTTAACTGTTCTGATTATTAGTCAAATGTCATTACTATCTTCCATAAAACGTTTTAAGTGGTGGAACACTCACGTACTTATGTCCCATTATGCACTGCTCGCCACTGCTTAGTACTGGACGCAGTCAGTCATACTCAATTACCTTGTTCACTGACATACAATACAATACAATGATCAGTTGTCATTCACCAATCTGTGTGGGTGTTCCGGGTGGTTATAGGCTCAATGACCATTGCATTCCTCGCCGTTGTGAATCATCCTCGTCTCACAGCTGGCTGGTACACGCCGCCACTCGAGACCCATTGACGGTGGACACCAGTCGCTCCGAAGTAGTTTAGTGGCCTAATTAGAGTTCTAGGTCGTCTTGTACGAATAAGTAACTCCCGGATCGCGAACTGAACACGTTTCGAGATAATTTTCAAATATGTGAGTCGGTGAATGACTCGATGACATGTTAGTCATTTACTGCAACGCCTAGTTCCTCGTCGTAGTCATTAATGAGAAAAGATTAGTATCTCATCATTAAGATGTGCCAGCGAACTTCGGACGATTTCCGCTATTACTAATAAGATGTAGTAGTGAGAGTGACTCTGACCTACACATCGTACCTCAAAGCAAAGATCTCGCTCTACACAGTCTCTATCAGTCTCGATCAGAGAAGAAGTTATCTAATAGAAGTTAAGATGTTAGATGTAAGATGTCTCGAGCGCATCCGCACGTCTCGTTAAATCATAACAATCCCCTCCATTTCCCAAATTTTGGAGGAGTACGCTTCGCCCATCCCCACATCTCATGGTCTCTTAGGCCAATCATAATTTTGCAACACTCCACGTGGAGCCATTTTCATTGGTTGTTCCCCGTGTCGTATACACGTTCTCGACGAATCACAACGTCTTATGTTCAACAATATTTTGGATTTTTCCAGTGTCACTACGACGTAACCGCCTGGCCTCTGTCCCTTCTAGCGAGCTTTGTACTTTATGGCCGCAAGGCTGGTTTCTCATTGTTCTGATCACAGACGTAGTTTCTTTTCCCTCGTCAAGTGACGCTCCCGGTGTTTCTTGTCCGCGCATGCTCACAAGTTCCCTGGTGACTTCTCCATTCCGTCAATCACTTCTTTTGTTACTTATCGCGTCGGCAGAAGCTGCATACTCTCTGTTCTGCGTCATGTCCCACTGCCCCCTTAGCCTCCTTACTGTCCCTTCTTTAGAGTGTTCTTTGCGGCACCGCGAGATGACTTGAGAACTACTCCCTCGAATTCCCTCCGCACCTTCACCCTCACCTTCGTTTAGTTCTTTTCAAATCTAT
>NNCF01133304.1:411832-427066 GCA_002313205.1 Laupala kohalensis | reverse complement strand
GAGGGAGTAAATGCATCAGAAATACAAACAACTGAAAAAAATTCAAATCTCTTAAACATGGTCTCAAAAAAATGTATAGGTCTGATAATATGTAAAATTACGTTTTCATAATGTTTGACTTGTTTATTCGAATTATATTTGATTAGTAAACAAACTTAAAAAATACGTAATACGTTATTAGAATTGTTACAGTAATAGGTATCGATATTCATAGTATACGCGATTCATTAAAGCGTTGACAAGATAAATGCTCCTCATAAATACGCCCCGGATGATTTTTAATCAAACGTATTTTATGAGTTATTTTATGAGGTATGTTTCGAAGAGTTGAATGTGCGCAGATTCCTTCTTTGTTATTTTGTATACATAAGAAGTTAATCAGAATTATTGATTTCAAACCCTTGCTTGCTTTCCACAGCGTGTATATATATATTCATTGTCCTCCATGTAATCATACGCATAATGTTTGAATTTTCCAACAATAAATTATTTATTTATAAAGATTAATATAACCATCGTGTGAGAATGTGCAGTTTTTGTTCTATTGTTGGAATTTCTCGTGTATTTTTTATCAAGCAAGAAGCCAACCTTGTTGTGGTAGCTTTTTTACTCTCCTTACACGATACGCTGAACCGTACTGGGTGAGGATATCATCTGGATTTTCCTTTATTTTCATATTTTAAGCAACTAATATACAGTTCTTCAAAGGTAGTAACATTAAAAACTATACAACATAAGAGCAACTAATATACGTTTTATTCAATGTGTACTGTAAATATGAACCGGTAGGCTTGTCAAAGAACTCTAAAGCGACGGTGTTTCAGAAATATCACTTGCAAACAGTGATGTTAAAGACCGCGTTGGTTTTTACGATTCATGTATTTTTAAGTGAATACAGGATTTGCGTCCACCTCATGTGTTTAATTTACTCATGTTTAAACACTCCTATGCTCATGGTACTTGTTGAATATTACCATGTCTTCAGCATGTCGTTTGTGGTTGGTTTTACGGAATTTTCATTTTTACTATTGTTCAACTCATTTTTACTATTGTTCAACTCAAGTTAACACAGTAGGGTCAGCACGGACCTAACGCACAGCGAAGTTCAATCACAACTATCCAACAGCAAAATATTCAAGTCCATATATACCATTTACTATTGTTCTTTGAGATTTCTCATGTATGAACTGCTGCGAAAATTTACTTATCGTGCCTTTCTAATTTTTGTGTGAGAGACAGTTTTTGCTGATGCACATCATTATTGCTCGTAACATATGATCTCTCTCACATGTCCTTTTCTTGCTCAATATTGACAGGTTCTCCTCTAACAGTGAAATGTAAACATAATCAATGCATCAATCCTAGAGAGTCCGACATTTATCTATCAGAGATTTGATTACTGACTGCGGGATCGAGAGAGCTCATGTACGAACCAAACATTATTATTTTGAAAATAAATTTTTGGAATGAACCCTCTGAGGATGTAAGACTTCCGTTTCACCTCGACATAATAAAATATCGAGTGATTGGGTGATGAGATTAGAGATGTGAATGTTATAGATGTTTGCAGATTTTTGATGACATATTGTATTTATTTGCAGTAATTGCCCCATCACTTTCCCTGATCTTAATCGACTTTAACCAATGTTGGAAGCTGCTCTAAAAATTTTGATGTTCACTGCGATGGTATTGCTTATCATACATCTAAATGAAATGCATTATGTTACCAACACTTGTAATTAACATGTTTTAAATGTCTGGTAGTTTAGAGATGTAAGAGATCGTGGTGTAATCGAAACCAAAATAAAAGTTGGTATGAAGTTATAGAATACTAAATAAACTTATTTGCAATTATTTTTCTAATTGTTGTACAGAAATGGTAACTTTTTGTCTTTATATCGATGTTCAGAAATAAAGAACCGTGTTTGATCTTGCACTAACCCAGAAAAAAAGTTTTAAAAACGTGAATTTGCCTCTCCAGACCCAGAAAAATACGGAATTTCACATGCAAAGAAATTTAAAATATTCTTATTTTATACTGACTGTGTTTGAATAGGAAATAAACTTAACCCTCGTGCTACAAGTGTCGACCATAAAAACCCAAGAGCAACTTCAGCGACCCCCATAATGTACCGTCATATACAAAAGTGTTTGAATATGTAGGACTTCTATTTCTCTATATCATATTTGTGCCATCGCTTTTAGTATTTTAATGCATTATCCATTTAAAAATATAGAAATGAATAGCAAAGGGATCCGTACGGATCTGAGAGAATAAAATTAATTTCTTACTCTCTTTTGCATAGGGTGAAACTATTCATCCTTTTACTGTACAGTTTTCTGTTTTATCTTCAGAGAACAATTGTTTTTGCTATAGATTATTAAAAAAACTAATTTATGAGGAAAACTACGAAAAACATTAATTAAGCTTTCAATAGAATGTTTTGACCAATTAGTGAAAAGATGGATCTCCAATTTAAACTAAACCAAAACAATGATGTAGTTATGGTTTAGATACTTCTGAAGATTCCGTGGAGTACTGTTCAGTACTCAGTTCAAACTGAGGACGTTAAAAGCAATAAATTTAAAAGTAAAATATTAAGTTATGTATATATATTTATTTATTTATTTATTTTCATCATTCTATCTGCATTGTAGATGGGGTGGAGTGTTGTAAACCCTAAAAGACTTATGTAAATACCAAACGTAACTGCACCGACAAACAAGATGTTTTAATAAAGACACTACAAAGGACTATTAAAAGTCCATCTTCGTGATAAAAACACAAAAACAAACAATATTATCCACAAACACGCATCAAATGGGAGCGGTGAGTGCAGGTAATTTGTTGGCGCCTCTTAAAACCTCTGCAGCAGCAACATGGANAAGAGACAGAAGCAAGGGAGATCCCTGCGTACTCCTCTATGCCTGCACATTGCAAAGCGTCGCCCTAAGCGAAGGGAGAAGGGCCGCGGGCTACCTGCATGAATATGCAAAATTTCCTTTCTGGCTGCATTTGCTATTTGTTTATTCTCCGCGTCCCGCGAGGCAGGCGGTCGACTCTGGCGCTCGCCGCTGGCGTGGTGGAGGGCGTAGGTAGGCAGCGCTCAAGCGGTGGAAGCGGAACTAGTCTGGGTCAACGGAACAGCATGATCAGTAACATACCTTTGCCTGACCGTTGGTTATCCGTGGTTCCCAACGGTGCTTAACGAACACGCCAATTCCCATAAGATTTAATTCTATTCTATTCATATTTAGGGTAAATCACATAAATTAAACTTCATTTTGTTTCGTTTACATTAGAATGTATTGCTAGATCATACACGATTATGACTGAAAGTGCGGACGGCATAACTGCCAAGTTCCTTAAGACTGAATACCAGGATATTGCAAGCACAGCCCATGTTATTGTTTCACATTTTCCTTTCCGAGATAACATTCAGAAAAAAGATCTAGAAATTAAACTACTTTACTCATTTTTTGAAAGGATGTTATTTAACAACTTAAGTCCCCAAAAATGACCAAAATGCGGTACACTGTTAACGCTAAATTTAAAGCAGCGTGAAACTTACCTACAACAAGAAGATGGTGTAAAGTAGTATCTACTCAGGTCAATAAAATAATCTTGCTTAATAAAAGTAAACGTTCATAGTTTACAAAATATTAGTTACATTCAACGCTCCGTTCGATTTAATCGCACAATTATTTCCACTTATAGTGTTTACGTCTAGTATTCCTAGATAATACTTTGCGTGTTATGCTTTTTACAAGCATAGGTACGGCTCACATAGTATATATAATTTAAAAATATCGTAAAAAACTAACTTATATTAGTTGCGCTTATTTAATAATTTGTTTAATATAATATATTATACATGTATGTGAGTGCCACACAAATATCTTGTTTCACTGATTATGTAAATAATGAAGTCGATTTTTACGAGAAAAAAGTACATTGCTCTTGTTATCGTAAGTGTGAGAGCTTCCAGAATGCAGAAATGTCTGTCCTCTACAATTATATCAGAAGATAAATTTCTTGTGTTGTCTACATCTCACTTCTATTGAGAAAACGAGAATACCAGTTTGTAAAATTGTTTTCCTTTTTAAACTGGTATTCGTAGAGTACTGAGAAACAAAGAAAGTTTTATGGGAAACGAAAATATTTATTGAAAAATTTCGTGTCATATGT
This sequence comes from Laupala kohalensis, assembly GCA_002313205.1. Classification (NCBI taxonomy): domain Eukaryota; kingdom Metazoa; phylum Arthropoda; class Insecta; order Orthoptera; family Trigonidiidae; genus Laupala; species Laupala kohalensis. Next base: position 422,877 of record NNCF01133304.1, on the reverse strand, counting down.
TCTGTTACATGCAAGAAAACCTGTTGTCATACGCATAATGGATACTACACGGAATTATTAATTAGCACTCATTATCATATATTATTTTATGTACAAATTCATTCTCCAGTGTATCCTTGTTTTAGTTCCATCGTCACTAGGGAATTTGAGCGAAATGTTTCTTTTCCTTCATTTAATCTCGAATATTTGATGTTTTCCAATGCAATATAGAGTAGTCGGATAAGAACTAACGTCTTTAAATTTTTGCCAGTATCCTATTCATAGAGTACAAGTCAAAATTCATTAAAAATGTTTGAAATGCAATTATGGTGAATAATTATTAAACCATTGAAATTTCTTGTTATGGGTTTGTTTTGTAAACGTCACGAGAGGTTCAGAGTTTGAATTTGCAAGTATGTATTCCACCGGAACTTCAGCCACAGACTTTCCGTTTCACTTTCTAGGACGGAAATGTGTTCGTGACTAGTTCTCAGGGAGGACAACAGGCGTTGTAATGTCTGAGAGAATGACATTAGCACACAAAAATAAAAGGAATTAGCATAATAATTATGTTAACTAAGCATAATTGAGCGTAAAAATGGATCAAATTATACAAAGTGGTATTCTCGTTTCTGAATAGAAGTGAGATATAAAGGACCCAATAAATATATCTTCTGATATAATCGTCGATGGATGACATTCCGTGATTATTTGGTTTCATAAGATTTAGAACTACGGTTCCTGAGTAACAGCCAAAAAATCGTAGAAACCAGCAGTTCATCAAGGTGAACCAAATACTTATAGAAACACTAGGAAACGCATCAGTGTCTTCTCTTCATAATAAGCATATTTTTATATCGTAATGAATTAACAGAGTAATTTACATTTTATAATCGTGTATTTTCGTCCATTAATATATTGTACAGATAGAAGATCACGAAATGTGCCACACACAACTTAACCATTAAGTCTGTGATAAGTGCAGTTATTGATGAATACTGCACTTTTCACTGTACGGAATAATTCCAGAATAATCCTAAAAAATCAGACGTATTTAAATGTGAAAGAATAATAAGACAAAGTGATGATATATTCATAGTTGTGCTTTTTTGCCTATAACTGCTAAAAACCAGTGAATTAAAATAAACGAAGCTACATGACTTTTAATTCCTACCCGTTCGTAAATGGGAATTCAGTCTTTTTCCGAATATCCCGTAATTTCCTTATTAGAAATATTATATTCAAATTGAGTATAAATATACTCCAAAATTTTTTGTGTATCTTTTTAATAAGATAATCGGGGGAAAATTATGAACTTAAAGAGCGAAAATTGAGCGAATAATATTTTTAATTTTTCCTCTTACGGGTCTCCGACATCAAAGCACAGAAAATCAAGATTACCGTGAGAGAGATCTTTTTTTCTTTCCTTTTAAAATTCTAAATAGCTGGGAAGCGGTCGTGCTGTAACCTGGTGGCAGCAGACAAGAAGCTGCTTGACCTAGCGTGGTTCACCACCAGGAGTAATTTTCCGCTCGACTCACGCAGCTCTTCTGAAAGACCTCAACCAACCTTCTCTTCACCCTCCGTCATTCTCACCATGTGCCCCTCAGACTCCTCAATGTCCGACGAACGGACACAGGAATGATGGCAGGACATGCTCGAATAGAGGACCGACCACGAGACAATAAATGGCAACGTCAGGATGATTGAAAACACTGCTCGTGGATATCTATCTTTTTATCGTGCACGAAGCTCCTCATTGGCTCGCAAGGGATGCAATTCTTTTTCTATTACCAAACACGAGTTGCAGTTAAAAGTGGACAATATTTATTAATGCGATGAGCAAGAATTTCTAACTCGATCCGGAAATTGCAAAGCACAAGTCGCTGTCTAAATTTTACTTATATATCCTTATCAAATTGGTAACGTTGTCCTCATATTTGGTTTTGACTCTGTATAAAATAATTTAAATCAGCTTGGAATGTCAAGTCATCTCATTGGACATTAGGAATTTTATTTAGTACGCTTGATACAATTGTACTGCTCGTTCGCAGAAATCATGTAATCAAATTTACTTTTATTAATGAAATTAAGTGTATTGCTTTGATAGGTCTCGCACGTTTAATTAACTAAATCGATTCTACATCTGTCAGACAAGTGGTATATATATATATATATANTATATATATATAAGAAATATCAATTTTTAACAGCTGTTCAAAAGCATTACAACTCATTTTTAAAAAAATCATATAAATGCTGTACAGACGAAATAGACATTTCTTATCCTCCCTCCTTTCAGTCTTTTCATTCGATAGAGAAACCGCCAACAGCGCGATAAGTCAATGGAACCCTGGCAGATTCCAAGGTTAGTGAGCGTGGCGAGATACGTGGAAACGCAATGTGCGATGAACGAACGGTGCCCTCAGAGCTGCGGTTGGCTTGGAGGGTGGGGGGTGGTTGGGAACCGAGTGGTTTTCCGAACGCTTTTTATCTGACGCATGGTGAACGCTCAGCTTGAAGCGCTCTCGCGCTCCAGCAGTGCCTTCCCCCACCCCTTGCGCCCTCCACCACTCGTTCACCCCTTGCGTCGGCGTATCGCTGCCACCAGTTCACTGAGGTGCAATCAAGCACTAGCTCGCTTCTCTGTAGGTTAGTTCCCGCCAAACAGAGCGCCACGCATTATGAGGATTTGTGAACGGGCGGTGTCCATTAATTTGCATTGATGAAAGTGATTCTCCTTTGCATCTTATACATTGTATCATCCCTTGATATGCAGTTCGTTGTGCATTAACATATCACATCCGTTTATGCAGAAAATAATTCAACACAGACATTTGATTTTACACATTATTATTTCCTACATATACCTCTATTTGATACTATTCTCATTTTCAATAATTTAAGTAGTCTATACACTAAGTGACTTTCATTAAGATTTTCATTGCTTGATTTCACGTTTATGAGTTACAGTTTCAGCTATTACAGCAAACGAAACATTGCTGTATTACTCAACAAAAATTACCTTAAAATTTTCTGCTGCATATTAAGCAGTCATGTAGTGGGACAAATAATTTTGAGTAATTTTCTGATCTTGCTTTTTGAAACTCTTTTTCAAACGATGTAATTAACGATACTTTTGAAATCTCCCATTAATTGTGTTACGTAAGTAAATGCTGTAAAACAAAGTTTCTCGTCCTGCAGACGAGACTTGAAATCCTTTTCCCTCTTTGGTGTATTTAGAATCACGAAGTGTGGCCGTTCGCATTTTCTCTCCCATTCCCGATGAGGGAGGCATTTCTTCTTGATCTGAGGGAAGAGAGGAGAACGATTCTTTCATTCCTGCTTCTTCGAACGGTCTTCTCTTTTTCTCTTGAGGCGAACGCGTAGATACAACGAAGAACAGCCCGTCGTTCCACGTCCTCATTTCTTTCCTCACGACTCTTCTCCTTTCATTTTGAGCTTAACACGTGCAGTTAAGGGGTTGAGACCTTATCCCGGCCGTGTATTGTACGTCCATGTCATTAGCTGGTAAGAATAACTTCACGTGTGTTTCTCATGCCGGCAATTTATTTGGCGTTGCGGATGTGTGTATAAGCCATATATTCCCAAACGCTGCCAAAGGAAATGGAGCTATTTGTCTGTACTTGGTGCATTTGCTCTATTGTGGCGAAAACACAAATACGCGAACAACCATATCCGACCTCTTAGTTTTACGTCGCACATCAAAAGATTCAAATAAGGCAAATATTTGCATGAACCGTCCGCACCTGGTTAACCGAGTTTCGTCAAGTAGAGCCCACATGATCCAGTTTTGTTGTATTCTGGTTCTTTAACGTATATTTTGACATTTTTGAATCGATAATTTCTTTAATATGGAATGGAACATTTCTATGGGCTGGAATAACGAAACTGTATCGAGAATTCGTTAATCATATCAAATTCATCCCGTCCCTCATTGGTACAAGAAAACATATGGTATTATTGAGTTATTTGCTTCTTCGATTCACGTAAAGATGGCATGTTTGTGATATTTGTGAATACGTCAAATATTTTGTCAAATACCAATCAAAGAAATTGAATGGGACTCTTCTCGACCACTTCACATATTTAAAAAAAAATGAAAAAAATAAATAATAATAATAAATCAGTATACAAAGTAAAATTATTTGTCAATATCTCTACAGAAACAGTACGCCCTACATCCCTGCTAAATTAACAGTTATTTCCCTCATAAAGCTTTAAGTTGAACTCAAAATTTTTATTTTGTTACATTTTACCAACGATGACTAAGGAGTTTTTCCAATGAAATCAAATTATAAGCTCAAGGTTCAGTAAATAAAAGTTTAAACTAATTTCAGTATGGTAAATAAATCAGGGATTTAAATTCAAATTTTGAGAAACACAAATTAGCGTAAATGAATTTATTTCTTTTCCTGCATAAAATGACAATAATTTAGTGATTTCATTTAAACACATTTACTTTTAAGTCTCATATTTGAAAATGTCTGGGCTATTTGTTTATCAAACTTTATGCTGTGGTTTGTATGACACAAAAGAAAAATTATAACTTCCAAGACACTTCCAATAAAAAAATAGAAGGCATGATGAAACATGATATGCAAAACATAGGAAACTTTTTAATAATATTTCCATTATTAAAATAAAAACACGTAAGAGTGACAAAGCAATATTTAGATATTAATTATTAATAATTGTCCATTTTCTTGCTCTAATTTTTGATGAAAAATAGTTTACTTTGATCCCAGAATGTTCCTTTACGTGTACTTACTACATCTAATAATAATTTCTTTCTTCACGAATGACCTCACATGTTAGGACATGTATGACTACAGGAAAACATGGCTGCCTTCAGAAGTTATCGAGCAATTCTTTCACTACGAGCTGGGTAGATCCGGCAAAATGAAGCGATGTCTCATATCAGACGTTCATTATTCCTCGACTATGGCTTCCCTAAGTGTGTAACCTAGTAGTCATTTGGTAGAATCAAGCTCTTCCTCAAAAATAAAAAGATAAAAAGTGCTATGAAGAGTATTTTGTAGATTTAACAATGTTATTTAGCGATACGCTGTTTCTTGCAAAACGCTTATTGCGGCACAGTTTTGTCTCTTTCTGCGAGCTAAAATTAAATAACTAACTTACAATTGCAATGAAATATAAATAAATATGTTTGCGGGTATTTATGTAGTAATTCTCCGTGTTTATACTCTTTAAAAATGAAATATTTTATTTTAATGATTTATTATAGGATTACGTTTCTGTTGTTAATAGAGTAAGCAGTGACGTTGGTAACACGTGATGAACCTCCTTTATCTGTATATTATCTGTAAAAGTCACACTGTCCACATCATTCCAGTAGAAAGAAAATATTTAAAAATATTACACCGGGCATTGACACAAAATATTGTAATAATCCATTAAAATCGATACTTAAGATAATCTTTTAAGTGACATATTGCACTAGATTATTTTAAGTTTATTTATTTTATAGGTTGATTCCGTTTAAGAGCAGAATAAAATGAATATTTCAACATGTAGAGCGTCTAATTTTTTCGTGGATTCGACTCCGGAAAAACACTTAAATATTTTGATTAATTTTTTTTACAGAAAGACACTTATGATTAAAATTTTATTTGTTCTGCTCAATCGTTTACTGCGCCGGATCATAATAAGTTGCATTTAAAGAGTACCGATGATCGAATTGTTATTAGGTAAGTGCTACATGAAGGAAAAATATATTTAGTATACATTCTCTATGATGTATGTTAAATTTATATTTTACAAATGCATAAACATAAACTATAAAAAAGATAAAAACTAAAGTATTTAATAATAGTGTATTTGATGTATAGTGCATCTACGTTAGCACGTACAATAATCCTAATAATTTAAAAGATTACCCGGTTTTGTTCGGGTCTTTCTGATACAATTTTTTTTACTCTGGAAAAAATTTAATCTATCTATATTGTAAAATCAAAATAATTATGTACTTACTATTTTTTCAAAGCAGTATGCTACTTTAACAAATTAATGGTAATACAAAATAAATAAATAAATAATAAATTTATTGTCAAAAAACAGTACAAACTGCGTATGACCACGTGGAGGGAAAAAAAACTAATTTACTCTCCGGAAGCAAGCAAGGGACCATCCCATCAATTCCGATCAAGAGCCCTAAGGCAGAGGCGGATTCAAAAAATTCAGCAAAAATTCCTAGATAAGATAAAAAGTTAGCTGCGAGCAATACATAGCTTGTTTGTATATGACATTTTGAGTTTCTCTAGCAGCAAAAATAAACAAATCCTTGGATGAAACCACCTTTGAGCAGTTAACGTAATGTTGCTTGTGAGACATAAATCGAACGAAATCCCATCAATTAGCCAAGTGAACCACCTCACCCTTAGGAGAGTCAGGAGAATATAACCCACACATGAGCAGAACTTTTACTTATACAGCATCATATTACTGTTCATGTGAAATACATCAAAATTTACGACACAAATACAAATATCCGTCTTTTTACATTACACTTTAGGACTGTTTATACCGCCTCTACCCGCAATGGTAACTCATCTGTTATATCAGATTCCCTATTCATACCAGCAATCCTGGAAGCTGGGGATTCGACACAAATATCAGCAATTTAGAGAATTTTTCGTCGCACTCTTGACAATCCCTACATCTAGGGGTGTCATGCACCTCATTCGGTCTGAAGGACAACAATATCAAAAGTATTATTATTAATCTCCAAATACCGTAAAATTATGATTTCGACCATACTTTTGACCGTTTTACTTTAATTTTACATCTCACCCTTCTCTTGAGATGACATGAATTACACGAGTACCGTGTCCCGATGTGATCTGAACTTGAACTAATCGGTATTGGTTGTACAATTATGTATCTCAGATGCCTTGAAAACCGGTTCCAATTCTGTATGTTTCGCGTTATTTATTTTGCTTGTCTTTTACTCTACACGACTTTGAGAAATCGATGTGAAGCATTATAAACTTCGAGGGACACACACACTTTCGCATTTACGTAGTAGTATGGATGGAATTGAAAAAACGGTAAACTAATTTTTGATTAGTTCGCGTATGTTTTAAATAATTTAAGAATATTGCGCTCGGACAATGGAAGGTATTTAGAGGAGACAATGTAAATGGTAAATCATTACGCTTGTTCCAAAGCATAGTGTAGGAAAAGGAAATGGTCAAATAAATATAATCAAAATCTAAAAAGCACTTAACCGAATGCTCGTGTTTCTGTTTATACGCCAAGAAAATCGGTAAACTAAATTTCACCAAGTATAAAAGGAAATTGTGAGACTATAAAAGAAAATATAATATTTTTAACAATTTAAACTATTGGGGAGGTTAGTATATTAACCTTCATCGTCCTATTTAATAACGAAGTGAAATGGACCATCCGAAATAATTCATGTCATCTCAAGTTTCCTTGCGTATCAATTATAGAAAAACATAGAAAAATAAAAACGCAAGTTGACAAAAGTAACTCGAGGAAAATATTAATTACACCAAGTTCAAAGCCATATTTGGGATAACGAACAGAAAGCTAGATAAATGCAAAAAGGTATGCCGAAGAAGATCCACTCCAAAATTTTAGATATAAAGGTTTCAATTAAAGAAGTAAGAGATTCTCATATCGGAATTCTAAAAGCGACTGTTTAAAGGAAGGGGACCTGGCAGTCAACGCTTAAAACTTCTCAAAACTGCCCTCTCCACCCCGATTACGCAGCGTTGGAGCCTTGCCAACTGCCAACTGCCGCAGCTTTTGCGTTTCGCCTTCTTCACTTCCTCAGATAGAGAAACCTCTGATTCTACTTTATAACAAGATAAACTCCGACAAATTAGCTTCAAGTTTTACACTCATGTTACCTTACATATTTAATGATTGAAGTACATTGTGCGTATTGCGTATTGAAGGTAGTTAAATTATTCATACAAAAACAGCGGAATAGTAATAAAATATTTATAACCAGAAACTCCACTTTCTTCACCATGTATAATGAAGTATATTGTTTACGAAAATATTTACATAAGAATTGCCATTTTAGTTACAATCAGACGCAAGTTCCAATTAATTTTCTTGACTCTTGAAATATATTCAGACATGGTGGTAGCGACAAAATATTTTGAGTGATAGGGATCTTAGACTTTTTGGAATATTTTTAACGGAAAAATATAAGCGGAATTGTAACAATTCAAAAGGAATTGTTTGTAGAAGAAAACAGGGAGATATAACAATGAACGAATTAAAACTGGTTTTAGAAAATGTTTTGATACAGAAAAGCTCGGTACCGTTTGCCATACGAACTGTACAATTTCGAAGTACTACTTTGTCTATTTAAAAGCTGAGTGGATAGGGGGTCCTAGGAACCAGATGAAATCTAAATTCTCGTGCTTTGACGTCTATGTATTGAGAATGTTTCGGGAGAGTTTTCAAAATCATAACTTTGGAACATTCTTTAAAGTTTTTATTTTGTTATTTAGCGTGGGAGCGGACAGGAGGAGACGAAATGGATTCATCAAAAGATGCTCTGTGATTGTTCATCCTGATGTTGAAAAGATTAGTTATTTATTCTACATAAAAAATTTTGCACGTGGATGTCTTGCACCTTGGATTTTCACTGAGTTTTGTGCCTAGTGAGGACGTCAGAGGGGTGTGGCTGAATGGAAAAACACATATACGTTTTTTCATTCAGAACATGTATTGAATAATATTCTACTGAACTAGCACTCACTTAAACTAAATTACCTTAGTGGAGGAAATACACGAAAAAAAAGTGTTAATATTACGAATATATCTATTTATAATCATAATCAAAGAATTGAGGATGGGTTATGAATTGGGAGTTACAATTTCATTCATAACTTTCATTATTAAATGTTTGATAATGTATTATGGTGATTACATATCCCACCTCTTGAGATCAATCATAGCGACTGACACTTCGAAACTTTGAACTCCCTTATCGATCGACCTCTCTCCCTATGCATCACTTTCGTATATACGCATATTCTATTCTACTGAACGGCTTCAGAAGGAATATTTGTGAATCACATGATTTCCACCTGTATGCAAAATTATCAATAAAGTTTCGTTATATTATGTCAACATATATTTTATTTCAGTTTCTGTTCACTTTATTAATTGACTTATTCTGTTTCAGCATTTTAACAGTATTAAATGCTTTTGCAAATGCATCGGAAGTTCTAATTCAATGTCTCTTCACAGACTTGGTCATTATTTGTACTCAATCCGAAGTAAGCTGTCACCAAGGATAGGCTTGTATACGGTCGTTCTCATTATTAAGTAAAACTAATCAGATTGTTTAAAACACTTCAAGGGCTTCTAAAGAGAGCAATTTTTGTTCAATTTAAAGGGAATTTTCTTCATTTACATTTTATTTCATTTTGATTTTAAAATCTCATGGTTTAGATATACATTTGAATTCACAACAACAATTTGTACTATAAATAAATTCACCTGTACAATTCAAATGATTATTTCTCTAAAACAAGAATTGACTTAGGTAATTAAGTACTTTAGACATACCAAATACAATAAAATTTGTATTTATACAAGGGTCTACGTGTTATAGAATATATATTCTTTATTATGATTTTTTTCGTTTCTATTTCACGGACTAAAAAATTAAGAAGACAAATGACGTAGGATCAGGGACAATTTAAAATGAATGTTCGAAGAAATATTCTGAGGGAACTAATACTCAAGGAATAAATATTAATGAATAATATCTAATTGTTTAAATCTAACAAACAGGAAAAAAAGTGAAATGTTACTTAGTCTGACTAAGCTGAGTAAGAAAGGAATTTGGACAAATTACAAGAAATTGATGTGGCTTAATATGCAAGTAGATAAACGAAAAGTAGATGGATAGTGTTGAGTGTGAGAAACTGTCCATATTGGCTACTGGAAAAGAAGGAAGAGGGAAAATTTGTATATTCCAAACTTCAACATCGGTTAGGTAATGCTAGGGTAGTGGAGATTATACTCGAGTAAAAGAAGAAATGTGAAAATGTATAATACTAAATAAAATTTAGAAATAGACAAATTGTGTACATTTATATCGATTTCACACGTTCTTTAATGTATAATTATCTCCCAATACTTGCTAGTCTGTAAAACTTAATGAGAAAAATAGCGCCAATTTGGAAGTGTAAAAGTAAAAATGTATGTTAACTGAAATACCATATTATCAAAAATACCACCACCTAAGACAGAGTTATTGTGATAATTAGTACAATAAAATCACCTACTAACAAATGTGTTAACAAACATTTATTAATACTAGCTGAAGTTGGAAACTGAATAAAACTAGTACTGTGTCCAACACAATGAAGTTTTTTTATTTATCTAGATAATACGGCAGATACATCTTTCTCTCTTTTGCGAGTTTACCTCGGTTTCATATTAAGCATTAATCAAATGTAAATAGGACAACATGAGAATTATGATTCCCCACAGATATTGTTTATATCAGCATGGTCAGATACGTCAGAGCTAAATAAATTAGTTAATTAGCTTCTTTCTCTGATGTAATTTTCGAATACTTTTATCAGGAAAAAGTAAAAGATGAAAGATAAAATAATAGGAAATCGAAGACTCATCTTTTAATAATCCAAAGTAAGGTACCTGCAAAGATAACTCTCCCCCGCATATTCAACAATCTTTAATTGCTTTTATGAATTTATCAATAAATTCAATTGTGTTAATAATTTTCATTTTACACCGAACATTCGTGTGATACAAGCTGATTACCCGAAGTTGCCCGGGGTTTTTCTCGGCCTAATCATCTTTTACTAAGGCAAATAATTTATATTGTAAGAACAAAATATTTTTAATTAATGGTTCTAAAAACATGTACAGCATCCTAATTTTTCAAATTTATAATAATACAAATTTTATACAAAACTTCACTCCATTCAAAACACCTCGTCGGTCGAATTTTCGCTTCCGATATATGACACGGCCCCATTTCATTAAAATTCTTATAAAAT
>NNCF01133304.1:382181-411596 GCA_002313205.1 Laupala kohalensis | reverse complement strand
ACCTCAGAGGTCTTTGGGTTTCACAAGTTGAATGAGAATGGTAGACGGGCCCGAGAGGCGAACGGGATGGCGCAGTTGGTAGGCGCATGAGCGCGTAGAGCTCAAGGTCCCGGGTTCGAATCCCGGTCCCGTCTCCCATTTTCATTCGACGTAACATGATTAATCTGTTACCTGGCGGTGAGGTACACCGCAATTAAAGAGATTTCTATGTTTGTGAACTCCGATTTTTAAAAAGCATTTTATTAATTTTGGTAGATAGACGGCTGTCGCGGACTTTTTCGTAGAACTCTACGAGGCAAACAAAATTCCCATTCTTATTTGTCACCTATCTCTAACCGTTTAGGTAGCGTAAGCAAATATAAGACTCTTTTTTTCAACATTTATTGTAAAAATACATTTTTATATTTCTTATCACACATTTTTAAAATAAAAGTTAGTCTTTGTTCGTCTTGGACATCTAAACTATTTCCTTGCCAAATTTCATCGCGATAGTTTCAGTAGTTTAGCGTGATCAAGTAACAAACAGACAGACACGTTATTGTGTTACGCATTTATATATTACAAGAGATTACTGTCCCCGTCGTGTCCGTGATAGCTCGTCACAATGTCATCCCGGGTTCGATACTATAGCTTTTCATATTCATGTCTCAGTTTAAATAGCTGTGAAGAGTCCATTCTCTGCGGCTAACAACCGTAGTTGTAATACCGGTTAGATTCTATCTAGACGCTGTTCCCCCAAAAAGGTACGATGTGTCTAGTAAGTAAAGTCGTACAGAAATGTGCCTTACTAACACTCATCATCGTGGTCGTTCGTTTTTTTGGTCGTCTTTGTCGTTCGTTCGAAACATTCATAGAATGGATTACGCATCACATTACGCAATGGTTGCATTTAACATACTCATTGTATTCTTCACATGCTAGGAAAACTTGTAGAAATTATTTATACTGATTCAATTAATTCATAATTATTTTTATAAGCAATTGTTTTTTATCTTTGTCTTATAAACCAATAATTCATACTCACTAATACATAAAATGTAAAGTTAGTTCAAGTCTTTATTTAGTGAAATAACTTCTTGATATTTGTACCCAACAATTAAGTTGATTAAGTTGACTGATGTCAGTTAATGCTCTAACGAACGTTCGTTGGTGTCCCTTGAACCATGTATTTGGGAAAGTCTAAATATAAAGGGTATTGAGTAGAGTGTGACCACTGGAAGCGCTGATTTGTAGAATACAGTAGTTTGCTCATCGGACATCGCAACTGTAGCCTATCAATAGATATGCCATTGTGATGTCCACAGATCTAATCTCAAAGGTAAGGTTCATCAGTGTGGATTAAGTATATTTTTTTGCATCGAGTAACATATAATATAAGTGAAGCAAAATTTGCAATGAGAAAATAAGAAAAAACTTTATTTTTTGCAAATTTTGAAACAATTTAGAAATAAAGAATCAATATTTTGAGCCTTGTTTTCGTACTTAATAAACTTTTTTCGTTTCAATATTTTCTATATTAAGACAATACAACCTTAAACAAACCTGATCAAATGATTATGGGAAAATGATGACAAAAGTTGATGCTAAAACTTTTACAAAATTGTATGAGCTTGTCGATCTTCGGACATTATAGAACTGCTTTACTTAAAACACATAAAAACGTATCCAAAATATCTTCCTCTTCTCTACAGTTTCAATTTCCTCGCAAGAAATTCAGGTAAACCAGTTAAAATATATCGCAAAATAACGTGTATAAAATCTACGTAAGCAATTCTCTGTTACGTCTTTCATACACGATTCTCAGCCTTCACTAGAGAAAGATCAAAAGAATGTAGTTAGCAGAAAAATGTTTTAGGATATATTTATGCCTGAGACATATATATGTGAACTATTTAAATTGGGGAATTAATTAAATGCAATAAAATGTTCGATTTCTCTCCCGTTCACATAATTTCCATACGAGAGACAAATTGAATGCTATTTTATTGAAATCATTTTATGCGGCTTCCAACCAAGCTTAATATTTATTTTATAAGGTTTTCTAATACATAAGTAATGTGTTGCAGCAAGCGTTTTTTGACAGATTCTATCGTTTTCATAAAACTTAGAAAATGCTGCGAGTTGATGTATGGAATCTGTTTTCATTGCTCTACGGATTTTAACGATTTTAATGTCTTTGATTCCTTCTTTCAATTCGCCAAAATTACTTTACCTTTGTACATTTACAATGTACATTATTATATTTACATTCTCAAATGATTTTTCTACACCCGTAATAATAGCCTTATGAGGGAGTGCATTAAAGAGAAAATACGATCCAAAATTTTCACTTTCCCAAAATTCTTATATGTTCGTGTGTGGGAGATTAAATACATTACTGACGTTATTGTAGTATCCTTGCAGTTTGTAGTGAACACGAATGGAATAGTAGTATCCTTGCAGTTTGTAGTGAACACGAATGGAATAGACAGAGATAATATGTTTATTTTAAGAATAGGTGTTTTTATCTAATATAAATATAAGCATTCCATCAAACAAAAAAATAATATTATTATAGTTAATAAATATTTGAAAGAATTTTAAAAAAAATATATCAATTTCCATCATCTTCCTTTGATTCCATTGAATCTGACACAAATCACTATTAATATTAAAAAAATACGATTTTGTTTGTTTGTTCGACACATCATTAAAAAGTGTTATATATTTCGTTCTTTTTTTAAAAAAGGTAGGACCATTCAACTGAAAATCTAGACCAGGTTAAAGTCAGTTATTTTTTCATAACTTTTATACCTGATGTTGACGAAAACGTATTAGATAGTAACTTCAGGTATTACCCTCGTATCGAGGTGTCCAGTCAAAGTGGGCACCAGTACCCGTAAGGTGTGTGGAAAAACCTGACAGATCGTAAGCTATTTTAATTTTTTACCCAGCACTCAGAATTGGAAATAAACGTTTTTTTTTAAACAAAACTCTACGCTTTTGCAACGTAATAATATGTGAAACGGAAGTTTGCAAGAATAATATTGTAATCGTAAGAGTAAATACAATAATTATGCCATATTAATAGAAAGTTATTTTCTTAATACGAGTAGTTGTTAACACAACTATTGGTGCCGGGGAAAAGATTTTTATTACTTCAAATGTCGCGATATGGAGACTTGTTTCGCAATAAGATTCCTCCTTCCAAAATAAGTATTCAAGGTTATGCCGGACAAAGTTTATTATGCAGTTTGATTGTAAACAAGTAATAAATACCAACACACCAGGGTGACAAAAACAGGTATGAAAGTTATATGAACAGTTCCTTTTTGTACGACTCATGGCTTTGAATAATTTGGTCGTTGTGGTTATGGAACTTCTGCTGTCCGTCGGGAGGTGGCGCTTCTGGTGCGAAGTCCTGCCGTGGCTAGATTATAGCGCTGGAGTACGAGGTGCTGCCGCTTGCCGTGAGGTGGCGCTTCCGTCCAAGCTTCTGCAATATATCGTGAGAGGGCGTCTCGTGGCCTCTGAAGAAATAATTCTGCCGCGGATCGGGCTATTGCGCAGAGCTGGATTTCTTGATAGAGGTTATGATCGGAGACGATGTTCACTCATCAAGAGAATCCGTCGTACTGATTTCTCAGTATTTGCTGTTGCTATAAACTAAACTTTGACAGATGACATCTACTCAAACATCCTCGACAGACCCAAGTTTCTCGAAGTTTCTTAATAAATAGGCGACATACGCTTGATAATACATGCGACGGGTGCGTCTCATGGAGTCTTCTAATGTTTACAATTTGCGTCGTATGTAGAGACTCTCTTGCGGACGGTGTGTTTTATTCTGGCCTTGGATCTTGAATCTCTGAGTCCTTCGTCTTGACGACGGCATAAACAACATGGCGTGTAATGCCTCGGCGTAACAACATGCATCTCTTATGTGTTAATGCATGGGGGAGTTTCATCATATACGTAGTAAGGTACGTGTTTCGCCGTATATGTAGTAAGGTACGTCTATAATTGGGAAGACATTTTCTGTTATCTAATGAAAATGCACCAAAGCGGTCCTTAATTAAGGATTTAAAATATTTGAAAAATGTTATATATTTTGTAATTTTTTAATCGATTATTGGAAGAGTAACCTCCGTACTCTAGAGATTGTCATAATATCTTTCACTATCAATTTATGTTTACATCGAGGCCATCGTTGGAAAGAATTGCCATGAAACTTACTGGTTCATATATTGCTGGTTCATATATCATAAAAATTAAAAAAAAAGAAACGGACTGTAATTTTTAACTATTTTAGAATTTAATGCAAAAAGATCACTGAAAATGAGGAATTTTACCTTGTTTTATAAGGATTTTTCACCTTCTTAAATAATACTAAATTATATTAATGTTTTGAGAAATGAATTACTTTTTATTTCTGGGTCAGAATTTGAGGGATTTATGCTTCAGTAGAATTTTGGATTTTCCAAACTATATTATCGTGCATATGGATCATACAAATAAGAAAGATAAACTACACTGATAAGTAGTATCTTTCAAAACACGAACGCTATCAAAACAGAAAAAAAATTTCAGTAGACTCTTATAGAGAATTAAGAAACAATATTTGCACAAATATTTTGTACGAAAACTGCGAAACCAATATGACGTTTGTTTGAAACAAAGTAAAATAAATATTAAAGTTACGCTAAAACAAATATTTGCTATCTAATGTACTCAAATCTAATGACCAGTTTTTCTACCTTTTCAGTAACTTAAAAAAGAAAATATCTTCATCCAATATTTTTTATTGAAACATTGTTCGAACTCGTATGAAGAAAAAATTAAAACGATACATTCATAGAAATGTACATTGATGTCCGGAATATAATCTGAAGTAAGTGTACGGTGGAAAGTAAATGTGGAGGAAGAAACTAAAGTCTGAGAACGAACCTTTGGTGTTGTACGTCTAGATAATTGGTACTAAACGACTTATTCAACGTCAAAGACGTTGAAGTGACGTCAAAAAAAAATTACGTAAAGAATTTTTAATTAAATGTTTAACAATACCTTTTTTACGCTTCTTTTAACTAAAATGAATTACTCTCGAGAACATTGTTAAAGTGGTATCTGTCTACTCAGCTATAGTTTCCGTCTTCTAATAGAGATTAGGGGTGAAATTTATCTCCCTTCATGTTCTAGCGTCTCTTTTAATTAAAGTACTGAATGATAAATTACGTGATCTGATTCCATTCTTTATTACAAATGGAAGTAGATTGAGAATTTATAATTCGTCTTTCCGAAATTCTGAATCAATATGTTATTGAAGTCTTAATGGAAAAGTGCTTTTTCGTAGAATCAATCTAAAAAAACTGACTACAGAAAATAATATTTTAACTTACAACTTCCGAGTACCTACCCGTAGAGGAGTGTTTGCAACGTCAACAACCACGTGAAAATTGCGACGGACTACGACTCGGGACCCGGGAGATCCTTGCTCGACTCCCAAGCCAGTCCTTCCACCTGGTCTAAACCGGGATTAAGAGCTACCAGCATTGGAATCGCCTATGGTAACTTACTCCCTGAAGGGGGATGTGACACAGGTTCGCCGGATCAAGCCAGGTGGAAGTTGACGTTTGAAAATAACGTACTTCGGGTGGTGGAAGGGGTGGGGGAGGTAATATATTTTTTCTTTAGTATTCAATTTTTATCTACGACTATTTCTATTTAAATCATCAGTGCAAACCAATTATTAAATATTTTTTTGAAACACGATCGTGAGTTTGCGATTCCTTAGACTTCGTCAAGAATATCAATATATCTTTTAGCACGAAACCTTCGATTCGCGCATGTGAAAACTCATCTTTATAATTAATTTTCCCTTTTGATCCTTGTCTGAAGCATCGGTCTGGTTAACAAAAACCACGTTGAATGGTGGTCGGGAGATTGAAAAGATAAAGAATTTGCTTATTACTATAAAGCAAATATATTCTTCTAGTGCACTCTTAGACTAAGAAACGAGTTTCCAATAAATTGAGGAATGAGTATTTTGACATCTAAATCGTCTTTCTAAAATAAACAGATACGAATATATTTGCATGAATTGATAATTTTATATCTCTCTTCTGACCATTTTCGGTCGAAGTGTCTTCTCTTATTTCATTTTCCCTTAAACACCAATCAAAATCGAGATTACGTACGAAAATTTCTCATACTATTAAAGCATTTGGACCCTGATTTGAACTTGTTGAAAGCAATTTCTGCTCGTAATGAAATATTTTGACACTAGCCGAAGCTCATAAACTGTAACGAAAGTAGGTAACTGTATTGGTATAAATCAAATATATATTGAATATTTTTTTTCACAATTTTTCTTGGCACATTGAATACGTAATTGAAAAATTATGATGATGATAACATACATGATATTTTTAATTTGTTATAGGTAAACTGGATTATGAGATTTATTTACAAACAAATTTAGATATAAGACAAAAATCATACAATCTTCATGGTACATACTTTACAATAAAACAATCACTTTTTTTATAGCTCTTTCAGTTTTTAATGTTCTATATCTCCGTTTCGGCGACTTGTAGAAATGAAACGATCTGCATTCGCCAGGGATGGCATACTTTATATGAATGTATTCTGAAATATAGAAACCTGAGGGGGTAGCAAGTTGTAACAAGGCTCTTTTGAAAGTCAAATAGCATTCGTTTATTTTATTTAATTAAAATTTTATTCAAGAGGGCTATTATTGATTTTGGAGAATTTCGTACATATTCAAAGAAATGCATGCATTTGCAACCATGAATATTTCATCCATTTATATTAAATAAATTAAAATGAATGTTGAATTAGATTCTAATATATTTTATTACTGCCAGGAATACAAGTGCGCCTCTAACTTTCTGATTTTTGCTTCATATTTTTTACTTGAATTCAATTAAAGGTAAAAATTATTTTCCAAGATACCTTATATAATAATATTGTCAATAATATTATTAATTTCTATTTTATAGAAAAAATATTTTTTAAATGTTAATGAAAGTGAACATTTTATTTCTCCTTTTACACTCGATGTTGTCACAAAGTAATGATGTCGCATACGTTATTGGTCTTTTTAAGAATTTATTTTAAATTCCATTTTTTACATCATGTTTATTGACCCTTGGTTAACTAAATAGTAAGATTCTTAATGTTCTAAACCAAGTATGGTGTCAAAAATTCATGTTATCAAATGAACGGTGATGGGTCAAATAGTATTCGAGGAGCCACACCAAGCGCCGTTTATTTAAAAAAAACTGAGATTTGATGAAGTATGGAGTTAAATTTTTTATTCAATTTGTCGTCACAAATATTTTTTGTAACACTGTTGGTAACCATAATATTGCATTGCTATATTTTATCAGAATTTTACAAATTTAAATATCTACTGTTTACAATGCAGCCCGCTTCCTCGTTGCATACTATAGCTCAAACCATACAGGAAACTGTGCAGAAAGTAAGGTTAGGTTAAACGCATAGATGAAGTAAAGAAAGTGAAGTTAATGATTCTGCAGATTGGGAAAGATATTGCATCTAAAATATAAATTCGATCTAGAAATTGTGCAAAAATATAATTAAAAAATATCTGTGGACTTACTGACTTTTTAACTTTAATGAAGTGTTTCGTGAAAAATGCTCCCGAAGACAAAACCTATCATCTATACATCAATTTAAAAAAAAAACTACATCTGTAATATTAATTTGTTTTCTGTCTATCAAATTGACTTTCCTGTATGGTGGTCTCAATATTATTTGCTCATTACAAACGCCTAGAAGTTTCCTTGTTATATTACTGACCTCAGCCACAATTTTCAATAACATTTATAATAATATGTGAGATCTGTGTAAGAATACTATTTTGTGCAGCAAAAGCAACAGTCAATTTGTAACGAAAAAATTGATGGTTGTATGTATAAAAAAGCAATATATTGTCTTAAATTTGAAAATGTCATCCGACATTTTCTACAATATATTGAAATTGTTTTCTTATTGAGAATTTGAAATTGAGATGTTTCCTACACTTTGGATGAGAAGTAAATGTTTCAGGTCAATACAAACATTACGTTACCTGGTATTAAATCCCCATTAAGTAATATTAGCATCAAGGAACAAAATAGGTTTGCATAAATATTTTTAAAATTTTGGCGTCACCTGCACGTTTTGACTTTTTCGAGATACGACAGGTTAAAAAATTGTTAAGTGGTCGCACGGTTAATTAATATTATAAATCATTTGCGACGGTACTTGAGATGTCATATATTGCAGGTATTAGTAATACGCCGAAATTAATTTATAAAGAACAAATAAAATAAATAAATGAATGAATACGAGGGGCAAATATAAACAGAGTTAAACTAAATGTCGAATAAACAAAAACAAAAAAAATATAACAACAAAGAGAAATAAAAGAACAAGTAGATAAATTAGAACAAGCTGAAAAATTACATACCTGTACTTATCTACATCATTCTAAATTGGCTCCGATATATTGAAATGTAAATGTTATAATGCTTGAAGATATTTGTGGACACGTCTTCATGTTGTATAATTTATGACTGGCATTGGTGGGTAGAGAAGTTGACCTTAATACGATAATGTTCTTAGTAAGTTTCGTAATACCTTCATTATTCTACAGTAGATATATTGAAATGAAACAAATAAACCTCAGTTGTTTGGTACACTTCCTTTCCATTCTCGAACATTCTTTGAATAAAAATTATAAATGAATAGGGAATACGATGGTCCACCGACCCGGGGTTTTTCATATCCCCAACGCGGAAAGCCGGTGTGGGTAATATTAATTTCCTTGTCGCTCAGAAATTCTTGTTCATGACGTGTATGTCTGCGGGTGAAGCGGCCTTATTGGATTCTTCCACATGCCTAGCAAACAAGAATGGAGCGCTATGGAGCGGGGGGGGGGGGAAGGCATGACGGAGCAAAAAGCATAGTGCAGGATGCGCAATATGTCTGCTCGCTTGAAAGGCTGCGGTGCGGTGCGGCGCGGTGCGGCGAGTAGCGAGAAGGCATTGCACGTCAGGAGACTGCCTTGCACGACCTTTTTCCCCTTCCACAACAATTGCTCACACCGACGCTCGGCAACGAGCGAGCTCTAAATGCCCGATACTGCAAAGTTACATAAGTTTCGTGGACGTACGGAAACGAATACATTTCCAAACCAGTTCAGACCTTACGTGGATTCTATTGAGATCATGAAGAGCTAGTTCCAGAAATGTATCCAAGGAATTTACAAAGAAAAATAGATTCCAAAGTTAATAAATTTTTCTGGTAGTATTTATTTTTTTCTCCTGTATTATAGGAAATTTTACACCACCTTAAAGAGGAAAATAAAAATAAAAGACTTCGGGGAAACTAGTGTTTTGGGTTTCTTACTGTTTCATGCATACAGCATATATTTGGGAAAATGCGTGAGATCAGATTTATGTGGCTAAAAATTATCATGAATGTATTATAAATATTTAAAATTAAAAATAATTTTAAAAATATAAGTATTTTAAAAAATCTAAAAAATGCGTGTTTTTAAACATAATTAGATATGTATTATTATAAATGTATATATATATTATACATGTAATATTATATTTTACACCATAGAGGAAATATTTCAATGCATCTCCAACACTCGCAGAGCTCTGAAACTCACAGACAACTCACAAAGATTAGATATCTTTTTCTTTTGCTAGAAGGCGATTCCTTCTTTTCATTACCTTGCATTTAGGTATCATCAATCATCTCAGTTTGCAGGAAACTTACATTCCTGTATGCGAGAACTGTGTATTTAACTGAGAAAGTCGTTAGAGTTATATATCACACCCTAAAGAAAATTTTTGACATCTCTGGCTTTCGCACAAAGTATTTGACTTCTCGTGAACTAACACAGAAACCAGAACTCAAATACAATAACAGTATTCCAGGTGATTTAAACGATGTACGCTTTTCTAACGTTTCGAATCATTAACTCAAACTGAGTTGTTATTTAACCCTTTGAGTCCCAAGATATTGAAAATAAATCAAAACTCATTTATTTTAAGACAATAACCATTTATTGATGTGTTAATATCTATTCACTACAAAATTTAAAATTTTTGAAAATATAAAATATTTTTGAGAGGTGGTTTCACTTTGTAACCGCTGGGACGTAACTCCTTTTTACTTTTTGTAATACATCTCAAAATATTTTCTGATTTCCCAAGACATAGTCCAACGTTACCAAAAGAGTATGCCCATTTCGTATTAGTTGGCTGAGATTTCGCACTGCAGTGGGTACAGCGACGAGATTCGCCTGCAATGGGTATATGATCGGACTTCGTTGTCATCTTTTCTTGTGCGACAAGTTATTTGAATTTGCATTTGTTACTTACAGGTGAACTTTTTTTTTCTTCTTGATGGTGAACTACATGCAACACTATTTAGTCCATGCCCCAAAGAGATTCGAAATTGTTTGCGCGTCATTCATCTCCCAGCAAAGGATCCGCTGTCCAATAGTCTTTGGAAAAGGGGAGAATTTTCATTACCGTGAAAATATTCAATCCAAGAAATATTTTCTTTTCTTCATTTGTTGTAGGAGAATAATTCAAGCTCCTGCTTTGTTTTTGGGTAGCGTATAATTAGTTTGAAACAAAAGTTGAGTAATAAATTTCTCAGGGAATAAAAGTTGGAACACCTCCAATGTCACATCACAGCATTCATCAATATTGACTCCAACATCGTCAGTGAGATCCTTCAGAACTACTGGTGAGCATAATCTGTTCAATTTCATTTGTATATTTACAATTCTCTGAGGAACGTCATTGTTCTTGTTGTCATCATGACTGTTACTCGAATTGTCAATTACAAGATCATACTTTGACACTTGATTTGAAATACCTGAGGTCCTCAATATCTGATGATGTGGAATAACATCACGAGTAATTTCTTCTAAAATTCTGAGAATTGCATCTTTAACTAGATTCCCTACCTTCCGTGAAGTAATTTTATCTAATAAGATAATATAAATCAAATCTATCGACAACAATCAATAAATTCTTGTTATATGCAAAAAACGCAGAAAAAAACCAATTGTGTTCCAGACCAAAAATAGAATTGCGTACCCATAAAATAGTTTGCTATTGCTCTCAGATAAAAAATTAAACGAGTAGGGTCGGTAGGTAGATTGTCGTTTATTACTCTAGCTCAGTATTCACAGAAAAAAAAACAAAAAACAATTCTTGATCAGGAAATAATAAATAATTTGCAACCACAATTCTCATTTACATTTCACGTCATGACTCCACGCATACCTCAACGGAAATTTAAAAAAAAAACGGCTGGTGTTAGAAACTTCGTTAAAACTAGTAGGGAAGTCGACCGCTAGACGTCTCTCCTAAGCACCAGAACCGGAGGTTTCACAGTGACTCTCCAAAATGAGATATAAAATGGTGGTTTTAGGGAAAGTAGAAACATATTTTTCACATATTGTAATACGTAAAGGTAATTTATATCAAGAATATAAGTCACTAAAAAGATCAATTCAAACGTTTCAAGAAAAGGAATTCAATTTTGCAAAATAGAAAATATTTTTCTCCTTTATTATTAAAACATTCGTAATTTACAATTTACTCATCTATCTCACATTAAAGATTCAAACAACAAGATTCAATAAAATCATAAATAATTTAATACTTGAATTTATTTTAATTTTCAGAATAAGAATAAACTATTTTTGAATAAATGCACAACACCACCAAAACAAATTGCAAACCAAATAAATACATTATATGAAGAGTAATTTCATTCAGTAAATAATTTGTTTAAATTGGTAAAGAGAAAGAGAAACATGTTGAAACTATGGAATTTAGGAGTATATTGTCAAATAGATTTGAGAAATCTCTTATGAAAATTTTTATAATTCTGCTTTGATGGATATGTCTTTCTTCTCAACCATCCAACATTCAGTTCACGTCACATAGACGTCCCCCAGAAGCACTGAGTGGAAAGCTCTGTCATTGGCCTCAAGATTACGTACGTCTATCAGCCTTTCAAAGAGCGATGTGAGGGTAGAGAAGAAAGGAGAGAACATCGGTGGTAAAAACGGAGGGAGGGGGGGGAAGAGAATGACAGGGGCAGAAGGGGAATACATCCCCTCTTTCCCTCATTTTCCATCGCATAGGAAGTCTGCATCCGTGCCACCACATTACCCCAGGGAGCAATAAAAGTTGAATTTAACTTGGCTCTCTTGATAGGGATCAGAACTTGTAAGTTGGGCGTGGAGTCGGGGCGTGTATGCCCACCCCTCGAAAGACTCTCCGCAAGAACACGAGAAATGGTGGAGTAATGAAATTCACTTGGGTAAGGACACTCCTCTGATAATAGGAATCGATCGTCGTTCGGCCGACTAATTATTTCTAGTTCTCTTCCATCGCGAAGGGAAAACACGCGACCAAGAATTACGGAGAAGGACTTGAGCAAACAAATATTAACGAGATTCATTTCGAGATTTATGTTTACAGATATGTTTAAGTTAAATGAAGGATCTTCGGATTCAATAAATAAAACCAAAGAAATTATTGAAACTCTCGTTTATTTCTTTGATTGTCTTTGTAGTTGGCAACTCAGGTGTGTGTTGGTCAAACTAACTGTACCGTACTTTTTTACGATAATCTCTGACTTTTTAACCCATGCTTTGAATATAGAATGTCCCTAAATTCGTGACTTTCATTTTGAGGGTAGACTTCGGAAAAATATTATAAACATGAAAGTCGCGAACATTATTTTCCTCTTCGATGAATCTCTAATTAGTAATAATAATAATATAATAATAAATAATAATTGTAAAATATTCATTGGAGAGAAACATGCTTCAAGACTTTTATGCTAAGTTTTTTCCCCTCGATCTACTCCCCAAAGAAAAATAGAGTTTTGGGACATATTGTGTACGTTTGCATAGCTCGCTACACTTCCCCTTGTTTCCGCAGCTTGGTATGAGATGCTGTATTCTAATGCTTATGTGAAGCCTTTGCCTTTTGGTTTTACCCTATTGTACTTCATTGTCATTCTTCGCTGAAACCTTTTCCGAGGAAAATAAATAGAACTCTCCTTTTCCGAGTACTTTGGCTCGAAGGGGTCTATCGAGAGGAAGTTTCTGACCAACCGCAACACAACATCGCAATATCTCTTAGAACTTTGAAATATAGAACATAAGGGTTCTAATGACCTTGACCTTGACGAACCCTAAAGCCCCACCAAAAAAACAACAACAACACAATTCCTTTGATAATTTAAGGAAATGTGGCGACAAAAATATGGAAAGTTCAATTATTTTTCGAAATAAAAAAATATCGTACATACATTTCTTGTTTTTATGAGTTAAAGCAGAGAAAAATAAGACTTTATAGTATTTGTGACATTTTGGGTACATAGTTGAGTGATCCCAAATTGTTACGAATACCATATTGTTTTGCTAAAAAGCATATAATTACTGGATATACGAGTATTCTACTAATGTTAATTCGGAAATTCTTTTATTACCTTACATAGGATATTGTGTCAATGGAGTGCTATGAGAAAACTGGTAGAAGCGAATCTTCCCTGAAACTAGCCAATAGAATTCTGGAAAGACAAAGGGTTTGGTACCCAACCTGATTCAATTTAAAATAATTCACATACTGGGTACCTAGTGATAAAAAAGTGAGTTATAAGTAATTCTTCGTAAACCATGTGGTAAATGGACAAATATTTTTATCAACAACCTTATAAACTTGAAGAAAACTTCTAAAAATTCGAATTGGTAACGCAGTTAATATGGGAACATTAAAGAATCTTTTTATTTTATTTTATTATATTTATTATTTATGATTGTTCACAAATAACACACAGAAAATAAGCTTGAAGACTCAGCTCTGGACGCACCGTCTGCCTCGTTGATTCTGAAGCAGTGTTTTACAAGAATGAGTGGAAGAAGATCACTCCAAAAAAGCATATACACCTATTGTTGAAAAAAGAGAATTAATATCATTGGCGCTTATAAAAAGCAGGATTTCATTGTCGAGAAGAAATTCAATTGCTTAGACAATAATATGATCAATTAAGAATAATTCACAGTATAAAGAATGTGAATGAAGAATAAATGTTTCAATATGAAATTATGCGCATAAAACAATAATATACGATACAATACGAATCCTTTCTCCTGCGTTCTCGTGAACCTAGAGCGGCGGCCATAATAAATTAAACAGATGAATCTCGTATTTTTTGACAGTCAAGCGACCCACCGAAGCGTTCTCAAGCGGAGAATTTCGGCGCTTATTGCAAATGAATCTTAGTGCGCCGGTCACTAGTACTCCCTGGCGGCGTAAGTTTGAACTATGCGAGCTATTACACGCGTGAGCCATTCTTATAGGCCACCTCCTCCGTTCCGGGACGGAAGGCTACTGAAGAATATTAATATATCTTCAAGGCGGGAGCTTCATTTTTGACGAACTGCTCAAGCGTGTGGTGTACCTGTACGCAAAAGGTGTCCGTTCAGTCCAGGTGTACTTTCATCAGTTAACTGCAGGATCATTTTTTTTCGAAACAATGATATAGAGGCGGATTTCTTATACTGGTTCTCTAGGCTTTGTCTAGGGGCGTGTTTATTGTAATAATAATTCGTGAATTTAGTGTTATTTAAATTCTTATGATTTTTAAACACTATACTCAGTATAATCTGTAGTTCGATAATAATTTGTACATGTAAAATATATTTTTTGTGTTAAATTACAAATATAAGGACATTCTATTAGAATTATAACTCGCAGCTAACTTTTGATCTTATCGAAGAATTTTTACTGAAATGTTTGAATCCGCCTCTGCCTTAGGGTCCTTGATCGGAACTGATGGGATGGTCCCTTGCTTGCTACCGGAGAGTAAATTAGTTTATTTCCCTCCTCATGGTCATACGCAGTTTGCACTGCTTTTTTGACAATAAATTTATTTTCCTTCACTTAAGCCTTTTCCCCACTTAATGTGGGGTCGGCGAATGGGGATGGATATATATATGATGCTTCGTTTTTTGGATTTGGCTGGGGAATACTCGGATGCCGGATGCCCTTCCTGCCGCACCTCCCCTGAAGCTGTGATTATGAATGAAATGGGGGTGAATGATTATGAGTAAATGTTGTGGTGGAATGATAGGCAGGGGAAACGGGAGAAACCCCGAGAAAACCTGTCGCGAACACCGCTCCGTCCACCACCTCGGATTCTACTTGGATCGGACCGGGTTTTAACCGGTGCTCCCAGAGGTAGAAGGCGAGCGCGTTAGGCACTACGTCACGGGTCGCCCCTTTGACAATAAATTTATTATTTATGTATTATTATTATTAGTATCATCCATTAAACAAGTGATCCGTGTTGTAGATGGTTGTACAATCTCCTACTTCTGATGACGGTGATTTAAACCTCGAATGATTCAAATAGAATGTGCAATTCTCGACGAAATGGGTTCGCAGTAGGTATTCGAAGGTTTCTCCCGCTTTCCCTGTCTTTCCATTTCATACCACCATGTTCCCATTTCACCCCTATGTAGCCGTCTTTGGTTTTGCAACCCTGGTAGAACGTGAAGTAGTAAAAAGGTAGTGGATAGTGGAAGATTGGCCAGTGCAGTCTCTCTATATATAAAGTCATAAGAATATATACATATATTGTTATCATACATATTAATGAGCAAATATCCCAGATAGTTTTCCGCGTAGAGCGTCTAAGTATATCACTCAAATGAAGCGTCGCGCTTCAGAACATT
Organism: Laupala kohalensis; assembly: GCA_002313205.1. Lineage (NCBI taxonomy): Eukaryota > Metazoa > Arthropoda > Insecta > Orthoptera > Trigonidiidae > Laupala > Laupala kohalensis. The sequence continues at coordinate 395,800 of NNCF01133304.1, read as the reverse complement.
AAAAGATAGGATGACTATTTCCCATTATTTCGTCTTTCACCATGTAAAAGTTACATCAAGACAAAAAGTTACTTGACTCATTTATTGCAAAAGGATGCTATTAGAGTACTAAAAAATAACAGCTCCGACGCGTCTGACCGTGTTTGTAAACAGTGGCCGTGACGCTACATTGTACATTATCGAATACTATTTATCACTGGTCTGATGTCGTGGTTACGGATACTTGCCTATAAAAGTAGTATCTATCATGTTCTTCACGTCATTAAAATATACTCGCTAAATGAAAGTAAATGTTTAGTTAATATTCTTCTATTTACTGATTGCCTTGATATTATTTAATATAAACAGGGTGTGCGGTTGCTAAATATTATAGGCAATCAAAACTAGTTCACATATTACACATCACTTTATTTACTCCAACGCTTCAACACTGGCCAACTTGGTTTTTGTTTTTCGGGTCAGAAAGATCGACAAGGTGAGGATGACTTGACGTGTGNTGGGATGTTCATTGAGGTGTGTAACTGATTTAAGGTGCCCTGATGAACACACTGATCTGTGTTGAAGAGCGTTGGAGTAAATAAAGTGATGTGTAATGTGTGAACTAGTTTTGATTGTCTATAATATTTAGCAACCGCACACCCTGTTTATATTATAAATGTAAACGTATGTTTCACACAGAATGTTAGTTACATTCAATTTTTACGAGTTATTTAATTCTACAAGTTTAGATACGCCACTAAATTGCACTTTCTTATCCTTCTGATAATCAAACAGAATGTAACGAAATGATTGTCACGCAATCTGGTTGAGAGGCGCACTGAGAACAGGAGACACCAGAAGCGGGGATTATTTCAAGGAGAAATTCCTCTTTGCATCCGAGACGAATCCTATGAAGTCTTTCTCAAAATATCATTTCGTTGTTTCATTTTGTTGTAAGATTTAAAAATTGTCATCTCTGACGTGTTGTGAAGGTGCAGAGATTTAAGTGTCTTGTGTGCAGCATACGTAATCTCTGAAGATCCTTTACTTTTCTGCATTCTGCATGTTTCTTATGTAATAACGAAATGATTCCATGTTTATTTTCTGTGACAAAAAATCTTCTTGAAATCCTCTAGATTATTTGAAATGTTTAGTAATATAGTTGTAAATTATTGATTTATTTCTTCACGTCCTAATTTATGTTATCACTGCGTTTGTTGTCAACAAAAATAATTAAAACGAATTTACGGAACTAAAGCAGACATGTTGAATTGATGACTCTGTGTTGGACATTTACAATAATAAGAACCTTATGATAAGGTAATTTATTACTATAATGTTGTTTTGTTAGTTGAATATCTCCGGGATATGAATAATTGCATTACGTCGAGTTATAAATTGAAGCATAAAACTTGCACAATGATTTTCTCCTGTAGCAACGTTGAATTAAAGTGTATATTAAGTTTTATAAAGATACTTATTATAGTCTCATACGAATGACTAATATTTGGAAAAGTTTTTTCACATGTTTAACTTTGCAACGTCCTATCGTGCTGTCTTTTTGTGGTTTTCAGTCAGTATTTTGTTTAAATCACGCTATTATTTAATATTCTAGCTTCTTGTTCACTCATAAAATGGTGGTAGAACTCCATAAATTCTCGCATTTCTCTTACTCTCTCGTTTCAACAACATTGTTTAAAAAATTAACAGTATTTTGTGTACATAATTTTGATTGTATTACAATTTCCAAAAAAAATATTCTCAAAAGTTTGGATTTAAGATTTCTTTGGCACATTTAAGCTTTCAATTTACACAATTAAATAAGATATTAAATCTATTTTGAAATGCTTCTTTGGTTTGGAGTTGATATCCATCGTTTCTTAAAAATCCGGATAAATTTGTAAAATAATAAACGAATTAAGTAGCACAAAACATAAGGATAATAATGGTGCAGAGATTAAGGACAATGTCAAATCAAAATGAAGGGTAAATACCACTGGGAAAGTAACAAATGAGATAGAAAGAGTGTGCAGATGCTGGTATCTGAATCCGATGAGTGATATTATTAACAAAGTTTGTTACGGAGCGAATATCAAATTAAAATGAGTAAACAGCCGTTGTTTCCAAAAGTTATCACTCGTGAGATGTGTGTGACGAAATGAAATCTCGTCACTTACCTTTATTCTGCCCTCGTAAAGACTGTCTCCCAATTTATAAAATTGAGGAAATAGGGATTCATTTTCTAGTATATACATGTGTATAATGTACATACTGCCAAAAAAAAACTCTTCATATATGAATAATGACTGCAGATCTCCCTTTTTACGATGCTTTTCAGATTCCTTTACATCCAAAACATAAAGAAACATCAATTTAAAAGTTTACGGTTACTACCATTTTCCTTAGCCGGAAAGTATTGTAAATCTTGAATTTGTAAACGTATTGTTAAATTAAGATTGTAAAAATTATGATTGAGACACTGATGCGGATTGAATTATATATTTGTTTATAAAAAGCCCATGTAAAGGGCAATGAACAATTTAGTTCAACGTGATAGTTTTTATTGCGGAAATAGTTAAACTTATTGTAAGTAACATTGACTTGTATGTTTGTTTACTTTATAGAAAATTACTGAAGAGAATATTACGTTTTTCATGAGAATATCATTTTTAACGTTCATAGTATTCAAAGATTTTTATTTTTCTGGGTTTCCGATTTCAAAATGTCAATATTTTAATAAAAGAAACTCATTAAAATATATTTAGTTTATGGAAATGTTTTTATTCATTAATTTCATACACTTTTAAATTAATTTAGGACCGACATCATTGTCCATTTCCAGCACGGATAAGGTTGTATTTGGAATAATACATATTGCGATGTAAATATGAACATCTTCGTTTATTTTTCCTCTCCGATTCAATAGAAGTATAAATACTATATGGATAATTATTATCATACACTGTATTTTTTGTGTCACTTATAGTTGTTTTGAATATACTTCACTCTCGTCCTTTCATGCAATTTTCAGTCAACAGACGACGGGGAAGAATATTTGAAATTATTCATCGCGGAAATGTTATACTGTTATTAGAGCTTGTTGATGTTATTGATAGCAGTTTAATATTCATAATGCAGTCATGCTGTAATTCACGCACGTGCGCTAACGCTCGGGTGAACGGGAGATGTAAGTTATTCCCCGCGTGAATGAGCGTTGAAAATACCTGTCATTAACTTGTTAATGTGTTTTAGAAAATATTTTTACTCTGCTATTTGCGTCTCACGTGTTTTTTAAACTCCTTTTACAGAATGACGAAATAGTGTTGACTGAAAAAAGTGAAATATGTCAATGAAATATTTTATTATAACGTTTTTAAAATCATATTCGATAAAAAAATACGTAGTTTTTTAAATAAATTAGGATGAGTTTTAAAAAATTATTAAGATCTAAGTGAAAAATTATTACAGAAATTATGCTGCAGAATAGATTAGTTATAACAAATAATATGTTTTATACAATGCTATAACAAATAATATGTTTTATACAATGCTATTTTACAAGATGTCATTTTATATGATGAAATTTTACAAAAAAATATGTATGTGGTATATAAAGGTTGAGAATTATGCAATGTATTCAAACTTTCTGGCAAAAGTGATATGGAGACAATATAAGCAATCCTGGAAATATCCGAATACTCTCCGTTTGGGTAAAGCAACAAAAGGGACGTAGAACGAAATCTATCTTGTGAAGTGTCATTTATATCATGTCGCTACATTTGTCTATTTTTTAAGGCAAGAGCATATACATAGTAATATGAATTGATAAATAACACTTAGAATAGCAACATAGTAAATGTTTATATAATTAACATTATTAATCGTTTATGCATCAAAGTTGCACATCATTATCCTATATAACGAAATTTGAGTTATATTTCACCAAACTACTTCTGTATAATTCATTTACTCAGGAAAAGGAGTTCGTCAAACTAATTAAAAATATGTATAATCTTAACGCCAACGATATCATGTGAAACATAAACTGTATAGTATTTGTTTTTGAAAATGTGCAAAAATATTTATGTTCTTGTCCGGCAACTTGACGATTTGAGATAATTTATGTCAGCAGAAAATCTAAAGGACCATAACGGCAACTCATTGGAGGTCGTTACTGAATTTGCATTACCATAATCAGCCTGAGTCTCTTTATGCGAAGTATCTATGAATGCGAGATCACCATGTAAGTGACTATTTCTTCTACCCTGCGTTGATGGAACTACCATTAGATTAGTCCATTTTCAAATGGCATTTATTTAAAGTGTGCCAAATTAGCACTGTTACAGGGTAAAAGTTTTTCTGAATGAATATGTGTTATTCAATAATGAATTAAAAAAACGTTTATTGGCATTTATTAATAAATACCTTTTTGTTACTGTCATCCTTAAAATCATTGCTATTTAATAAAATTTCACCACCCAATACTTCGTCGTCAAAACTGACTTGCTTCTTACGTTTAACAACAGATCACATTTCAGCTTGCTGTAAACTGAAATCCTCTTCTACCCAGGGAATCAAAATGGCTGAGGAATGTTGCTGACTACATTGGCAGCACCTTTTATCAAGGTCAAAAACAGTATTTAGTGTAATATTTTGAGATGTGGCACAAATTCCTTCGTTTATTATGGCCTGTTTTGTAAAAGTACATTTTAAAATTTAACTTTTCTTTCACTCAATACCTAAATGTGATTGATAATAATAAACTGTTAAATAGTAGCAACCTGTTAAACCATGAACATAATCAAAGTACGTAGAAACCTCCTTAGTCCGTTATTCTATAAACCAGAATGTACTGTAATCCGGTCATCTTTGGCAAGGTCCATTTATTTAAGATATAACGTTTTAAGATAAGATTGTTGTGATTTATGACCGAAACCTTCATTGTAACCGAATGTACTAGAGTAATAGAGATGCTAAATGAATATAATATTTACAGTAGATCACCCTTTTTTAAACAAATGATCTAACCGTTACGTTTTTGTTTTCAACGTAAATGACATATCGTTATATAATACATATGTCGCAAACTGAACACTAAACCAGGAAGTTTGTGGGTGAACAACTTCACTGACGCAGTTCAGGTCTCTTAGTTCCGGTACGATAATATGGCCGTAACGGATACTCGGGCGAGTTAATATACACGTTGATATAATCAGAACTAATGGTTGACTGTTAATCAGGTTGACAAAAAATAAGCAACCGATAGGTCCACTGGATACATAAAAATGCTTTCTCTTATATCCACGAGCTCGCAACATCTATACAAACTCTAATTCCTACCATGCTATTCCTCTATCTGCCGTCCTGTATCCGCCCAACCGCTGATCCCGCAGTCCACCGCCATGCCTCGATATATCGACTGTAAGCAAATTACCAATTTGTGGTATTCGCTGCATCTCACTCTATGAGACTACACAGATATCTCTTACTGAAATATATCCAGTGGCGCTCTGACCATGCAATCATATGGAACACAATATATATTATGATTTAAATATTTATTGTATTCCATATAATATCGGATGATGTGTTGTTAATTTATCTTACACTTTATCACGCCGTTGTTATAGTACTCTGTTTACTGATTAAATTCTTTTCTTTCATACATGCTGTTTTTGATCCTTTTTATTCATAAATAGTTCATTACTAACTGTACGCACCCTTGGCACGGTTTTAAACATTCTCCACCCTGGGCCGGATTTTTCTCCGGGTAGTAGCAGATTTCCCATAGACGGGAATGTCATTTAATATTCTTGTAATAATTTACCTCGAATTATGTTGGCACATTATATATACGACTCATTCTGAAGTAATAAATTGATAACAGTTCGTATTTGATTAAATTTATTTTATAAGTATTAAATCCGCCACTGTCCTTGGGCACTTGATCGGAATGGATGGGATGGTCCCTTGCTTGTTTTTGGAGAGTAACTTAGTTCGTTATTCCCCATGCTGTCATACGCAGTTTGAAACTGCTTTTTTGACAATAAAGTTTATTACAATCCACGACCTTGAGTGAAATTGCTTGTGTTGTTACTCCATTGCAAAGTGAAGTATACTACGCAACAAAATCAATTTCTTTTAATTCTATCAATTCACGACACATNTATATCGACTGTAAGCAAATTACCAATTTGTGGTATTCGCTGCATCTCACTCTATGAGACTACACAGATATCTCTTACTGAAATATATCCAGTGGCGCTCTGACCATGCAATCATATGGAACACAATATATATTATGATTTAAATATTTATTGTATTCCATATAATATCGGATGATGTGTTGTTAATTTATCTTACACTTTATCACGCCGTTGTTATAGTACTCTGTTTACTGATTAAATTCTTTTCTTTCATACATGCTGTTTTTGATCCTTTTTATTCATAAATAGTTCATTACTAACTGTACGCACCCTTGGCACGGCTTTAAACATTCTCCACCCTGGGCCGGATTTTTCTCCGGGTAGTAGCAGATTTCCCATAGACGGGAATGTCATTTAATATTCTTGTAATAATTTACCTCGAATTATGTTGGCACATTATATATACGACTCATTCTGAAGTAATAAATTGATAACAGTTCGTATTTGATTAAATTTATTTTATAAGTATTAAATCCGCCACTGTCCTTGGGCACTTGATCGGAATGGATGGGATGGTCCCTTGCTTGTTTTTGGAGAGTAACTTAGTTCGTTATTCCCCATGCTGTCATACGCAGTTTAAAACTGCTTTTTTGACAATAAAGTTTATTACAATCCACGACCTCGAGTGAAATTGCTTGTGTTGTTACTCCATTGCAAAGTGAAGTATACTACGCAACAAAATCAATTTCTTTTAATTCTATCAATTCACGACACATAATGATAAGCATTACTTTCGTCCATTCATTGTTAAAGCATGTTGTTAGCAAAAACCTCTATAGACCGGAAATCTCCCTAATCCGGCACTCCTCACATCCCGAGTGTGTTGGATTAAAGAAGTTCTTCTGTACCATGCGAAATAAGTTTATTACGACTCAAAAACAAAATCTGGTATCTGGATATTAGCTTTTCCCTACAGCTGAAGGGCGTGTGAGGGAATGAATCTAATGATTTTCCGCGAACGCATTATGTGCAGACTCAAGAAATTGCTTTCTGTGAGTTTGTTTAGAACGCAGGTGGTGTTTCATACACGCACACGCAACGCTCCCCGACAACCCGTCAAGCAAGGTTGTCACAACAAGAAAATGTAAATTACCTACACGCTCATGTTAGGATTTAATAGATGGAGATGAGTTACCTCGCATTTAGTCTTCAAAAGAATTCTAATTTAGATTTAACAAACAGTTATTTGTTTTTATATTGTTGAATATGTCATATGACCTATGTTGACTCCACACAATTTTAATTACCATTTAGAATGACTGCGCAGATTTACAGATCACTGCGTTTCAACCCTTTTTGGGGACTTTGTCAAGTTTAAGTAAATATAAATATATGGAGTTATTCTAAAGCTCATTCGTCACATTTAACAATAGTAGGTTTGAAAAACGACGAAAATAGTGTAAATAATTGTTTTATTAACACATATTAAAGGAAACACGCGGTAGACATACATACTTTTAAAAACTGAAATGTAAATAAAATGGTAATTACTCACCTAGGTTAATATCTGATGTGTCACCACATTTTAGAGGATTAAGTTGTGCTTACCTGAAAAATAAGAAGTATAGTATTACTTTGAGTCGTTTTTTTTAAGCTATCATCTTATGCATGTCATGTTTGAAAAGTATATAACTTAGCGATAAATGTGGAGGCGTCAGGAAACGATTATTGTTTACTTAAAGACTTGTTTTGTACATATATTAAGGGACATGTTTCTTGTAATTTTGTGATAAAGCAGTAATAACAATAAATTTTTACTAAATAACTAAATAAAACGCGATGAATATTGCACATTATTTAAAATCTTAATTTAAGGTAATTTTTATCATTATGTCTGAATAAAAATTAATGAACACATTTACACTTAGGACGTCTTAGGTCCTTATCGTCACTCTATTTCTAAGGACGTGTTAATTAACTAAAATACAGCCTTGATGAAAAAATATATACATTTTCGAAGAGTTGTTTTGAGGAAGATAGCGGTTTCCTTTGTTTGACCCATTCTCGAGAACTGATATTCAATACGTTAATTTTCAGGTCGACAACGTGGTTAATATTCAATAAATCTGAACTATTCAATATTATTAAGTCACGTGCCCAAGATGTGTTTAAAGCACCATATTTTTCCACGAGTTCGCCTTTTTTTTAATTAATATTTTTATTTTATTTTCCCTTATAATTATGCAAGATACTACTGGTCAGACGTACTGATTTTCCAGTTAACAAAAAAAAGAGCAATTTTAATTTACTTAATATCTAAAATTTATTCAACAGATCAAGAAAAAACCAATGTATAGAATCATAACATTAAAATTACTATAACTCATAATGAATAAATGTCAATTATGTAAGAATAGAAGAAAATTAAGCCTACCGTCAACTTTTTAATATCCGTTTTAGAAATACAAATAAAACATTATTCAAAGCATGAGAGAGAATCAAAGCATTTAGGATGATGTATTGAATCTATCTTCTGAAGAAAACATATCCCTGCAGTGAAAATTGCAAGATAAATGATCGCCGTAGAAAATCGCCTCGTGGAGAGTTGAAAGTGTGAAGAGTTTGGAAGGGAATTTGTAGGGAACGGCGTTCCTGCAGGTAAAGGGGCTAGTCGGAGCGTCTTCTTTCCCTTGTTTGGCCTTCGCCGTTAAGTTTCCTTCTCCTTAGGGACGGATGGCTTGCCGACAATTAGCCGGCTGCACCTTCAGCCACCTGATGCCCGAAAGGTTCTCTGCCCCTTCGCGTCCCACGTGGCTCGACCAACCCTTGAAGTCTTCGGGACTGGCTTCGCCTTACGTTTCACGATTGCTCTTGACACATGACTCTAACACGTAGAATCAAACGTGTGGTAACTTTAATATTTTTAATTAAAGTAATCACCACTTTACAACACCTTCTGCCACGCATATCTTTTTGGAACCAAAATTTAAAATCCTCGATTCCTATAAAAAACTTTAAAGAAAATAACTTTCTAAAAGTTTGAATCTAATATATTATTAAATCATTTGTTCCTATTAATATTGAATTCGAATCATAAAATGTTTGCAAGAACAACATGTTATTGCCTCGAATTATAAAAATAAGAATTAATAATTTCTCATTACGATTAATTTATCAAATAACAAAAAATTACAAATATATATGTCACGTATCAGTCATATAGTAACGGATTTATCCGGATTCGTTAATCGTAAAGTCACTTGATATATAATAAGGAATTGATTCCAAAAAGTTATTCAGACAAATTCTTAAGTTAACAAATAATGTTATTTAATTTCAAAAACATGTTTGCGCACAATTAATGTAGTGGGTACACATTTTCCCCGTAACATCACTAATAGTTCTTACACAACAAAAGGTTAAATATCTTTCAAATCAAGAAATAAAAGTTAAATAATTACTAATAGTGATACCATTGATAATAATAAATGTACGTTTGTAACTGTTACTTGAGTAATGGATACAGTGGCTATATAAATACACTGTCTCTCACATAAGGAATTGAAACTCAAGAGAAAGTGAATGAGTATAGTCTTAGGGACAAGGTAAGTATATACTAGGTGATGGTGAGATGTAGATAGAGTGTTGAACAACCGTTTTAGAAAACATAGTATATTAGATAAATGTCAGATCGATAATAAAGAAGCATGTTGTCTTCGAGGAAAATAAATGTACTGAGCAGAAGGAGAGAATTGAAAGAAGAGATAGACAAGAGAAATATCGGTATTAAGAACCATTACAGAGGACTTAATTCTTCCCCAGATGAACGCTTTCGGAGAACTTAATGGTCAAGAAACTTCCATGTCCATATAGGATGTGAGAGAAGACACGAAATGATTCAACTTAAATGAAAGAAATAAGAGAATAACATTACTTGTCGAGAAATGACATGAGATTAAGAAAACATGGCAATATGATGATTAGTAGTATAATACAGATTAAATGTCTTAAATAGTAGTTTCAAATGCAATTAAATATTGATGAACAGTAACATTAAACTTAATGTGTACCTGCTGCCAAAGAATATCATAATTACATTAATTTATGCATACACCGTGGATAGCTTTACTCTACAAGAGTGTTCATGGAACTTTTAACTCAACTGTGTTTCCAGTCATGAAAATGTGAACTTACATATTGTGTATATTGTGTTTTTTTAGGAGTGCTTTAAATAAAAAGATTTCAATTGCAAAATTATTTACTTGAACGATTAACAATTGAAATTAATAGCATGTATTAATTCTACTTGGAAACAATAACCTGACATTCAAATCTGGTAGTCCTGATGTATTGTGCGGTACTTCCGTTGAGAAACTTCAAGTCTCCTATGATGTATTTTACGAAAAGTGAATATCATTAATGTAAAATCGTGTGTTCTTGAGGGGGGACCAACACTCTAAATTAGTCAAATCACTTATATGTATAATTGTTTTCTTTATTTTTATTATAATTATTATATGCCACAACAATATAAATAATAATGACGAAAAACATGATTTAATTTCTATCTATCGATTAATAAATTAGTACAAATAGTAACAAAAAACTCGCCTNATAAAAAAATAATAAAAAAGGTGCCCGAGAGCGACGGTTTCGTGATTGATGCGTCTCACCTCCGAAAAAGTGAAATATCTTTCTCAGATGTCCGGTGACCTATAAGTAAAAGAGACGTTAAAAATGCTATGGAAAAATTTACTACAAATGAAAATAAAATTCCATCTCTTTCGTCATTTAAAATATGGATTTATTTTGTAAATAAATTTTTTCTCCTTCAGACGCAATGTTATTGAACATCAATTATAATTGCAATAATTTTATTGAAATGACAAGTGAGGTATGTTTTTCAAGTTGAAATCACAATAAGTCCAAGTTACACTGTTTGTTTACGCCAATTTAAGATATTCCAGTGATTTAATTCCACCTACTACCTTAATCTATGAAAATCGTAGATTTGTATGCGTTTGTCGCAGACTTCGGCATAACTCAGGATACGTATCCTACAAGAGATTCTAAAAAATATTCAGTTAGTACGATGTGAAAAACCTTGAACGCGGTCTCCTCTGCGTATTATTCGTGCGGTACTTGGACCCACGAGAAGATAAGAACAAGAGAAGAGCGATTCTCTTTTATCGCCGCGAATACAAGGCTGGCGTAGCGAATCTGCCGACTGCGCTCACGGGCTAGCGCCAGTGATGCTCTGTGAGGCTGACACAATCAGGGCGTGACAATGGCCGCAGACGACACTCCCCTCCCCCCCTCCCTCTCACTCTCTTCCTCTTCACGCACCTTCCCCCTTCCGCCTTCCTCGACCTCCAACCCCTCACAAGCGCGTCCGACCGACCTCGAGCATACTCCATTGGGACTAAGACCTCCCCGAGCTGATACAATGTTCGGAAAGGCGCTTTTGTCGGAGGGTCTTGTGAAGGGCAAGAGCTAGTGAGAGGCGGGATGAGGTGGACGACCAGCAGATGGTGTCGAGCGAGGGCGTGGTCCTAATGGGAAAAAAATGGAGCGAGAAACACGCGCTCCGCCTCCTGATGGAGGAGGAAATGTGAGGGTGGAGGTACGATGTGAAGAAAGGCGGGTGAGCGGAGGGTTGAGAAAGGAGGGCCGTCGCCCACATCCTGTGACGCCCTCGCGGCCTCGTGAATTGAGTCGGTTTTCATGAGCGCATTCTGTTGGGTGACCGTGGAATCGCTTTTCCGCGACGACCTTCTGTAGCAAGTTGACCAACCAGTCCCTATTATCGTCCGGATTCTGTTACTTGTGCCAACCAAGAGACGTCAGATATTTCTTACGCACAATCTGTGTACAATAGAATACATTTATGACATAAATATCTCAAGAGTGAGGGAGTTTCATGTCATAAATTAATTATCCATTACGCAAATGCATAATTGAATTGTCTTTCTTTTAGGCAAAACTTGACAACGCTTTGCAAATACGAGGGGGTACACGACCAAAGCTCTGATGGTACAAAAATCATTTCACTCATTTCTAACGAATTAAAGGAAGAAAAAAATTATGAAACGACAAATCATGAAGAAAAAAAAAATCATAAAACTTTAAAAAATGTTCAAAAATATATTAATAAAATTAAAAAAGAAATACATAACATAAAAAATAAACGATGTTTTAAAAAATAAACAACTTCAGCTTGTGTTTGCGACCAAAGATATAACCATCAGATTGCCAGTTATACATGCTTAATCAATACGTGAGGAATGTTGCATGAAAAAAAATCTATTTATGACGGTTCCCAGCTTTAGGTATAATACTATGAAATAAAAGTTAATAAACTATAATTTAATTTAATTATTACTTAGTTTAATGAATAATAGTGAGTAATTTTTTTATGTTAAACAACTTCTTATAATATTTTCTTCAAGTTCGAAGAGAAAGAGTACATTTCGCACGATCTTTTGAAGGACATTCTTTGCATGTACAAACAACCCGAAATAACTTTTTGACGTAAAAATTATTTTTAATTCCTTTATCTTAAAACAAATAAAACTAACTAACAAGTTTAAGCTACTGGAAACATAATTTAATTGTACAGCCACTTCTGTAGCGAGTAAATTCTGAAAACGTGACATAAAATTCCCAGCAGAAACAGGTGTTGAAATTGACGAGGGAATCCTGTTACAAAGGAGAGGTGGCTTCATCCTTAAACCTTGGGATGAAGGAGGAAATGAGAAGTCAGAAGCGACTGTCAGAGCTGTGGAAATTGTAGAGTACGTGTAAGAGAACCAAGGGGAAGTAGACTTGCTGGAGGAAGTGTTCTCATGGAATAAGCAGCATGAATCTTCAAGGAGAAAGAGAGGGAACATGGATCTCCTGTGGATGTTCTGTAACTTAGAAGGAATTGAGTGTGAAGAGTCCGTATACCACAATAAATTCTAATTCTAATTACACAATGAGCAGAAGCGAAAGTGGGCTAGAGGAAAATAGGTAATTGAAACGTAGTTTATATTTTATCTTCACCTACTAGAACTTGTTGACGATATAGTACACATAGCAATTAACATTTAAAAAATTATTTTAATTGCTTACATACCCCAGTACTCAACATAGTCATTACCTGGTCTCTTATTATCACTTATAGAACTTAAATTACACAGATTTTGTTACTCTAAAAATATGACAACACTGAAAACTATTTTTATTCTTATGTTAGAAGTGTGCCTCTGTCTTTAGGTCCTTAATGGGAACTGATAGTCCCTTCCTTGCTTCCAGAGAGTTTCCTTAGTTACATGGAGTCCTCCATGTGATCATACGCAGTTTCTTACTTCTTTTTTGATCATTATCATTATTTTTATCGTTATTTATTATACTTTTGCTTACTTTAGAATACTTTCTATAATCTAACTAAATTGGAAAGTATAAATTGTATTAACGTAAAATGTAAGAGAAGAATATATATATATATATATA
>NNCF01133304.1:353656-382140 GCA_002313205.1 Laupala kohalensis | reverse complement strand
TCAAACAATAAAGCTTATTAGAGTTATATATTCCGCAAGGTAATGTTATACATGACACCCATTAAAATTCTTTCATTTCTTTTTCAGCTTTTTAATTTTTCCTCCAGCACTGATAACCAACATCTTTCACAGAAAATGAATCAACTGAAATTAAAAGTGTTTGTATAAAATTGTATAAAGTAACATATATTTGTGATGAAACGTGATCCAATATGACAAACGAAATAAAAAATATGAATTTTCTTATCCTCATATTTTTTGTTAATTTATGATAAATGTAACAAACGTATCAAACATTGCAATTTTTTGTGTAATAAACATCGAATCACAAAAAGTCAACTAAAACTCAAAATTTGTTTTCCTTCTGTAAGAGTACATTACACTCCCTCACGCAAACTAATCTCTATTGATGAGAACGGAGAGCTTAACCACTGATATTCAGAAGAAAACTGGCTAAAGGATATTAAGAAGATGAAGTGTGTAAAATTAATAACGACCATTAAATGCGAGAAAGAAAACAGTGAGTCAATTTCTGACTCAGCTTCGCCTTTTTTAGACTAAATATTAATTAATATATTATTATTCAGCAATGTCCTTTTATAGAGGTAGTATGAGCGAGTCAGCCGCTAGTCAAGCACATAATTTATGACACTTTCAATAATTTTATCTATTCTCTTTATATTCAATCCAACCAATATACCAATAATTCATACATTATGATTAATTAAAAATTGAGAATCATTAAACATACCGTTTAACCTGAAACATAATATTTACAGAATTGTCTCAATTTTAAAACCAGTTTGCTAGTTTTGCGACAGTTCTTATTGATTAACTTTCTTAACTGTCCAGGAAAGAAAGGATAATTTTTAGTCTGTACTAAATTTTGAACACTTTTGATAGTTTTTGTATTGATTCCATTACAAAATTATAGAGTAGCTTGATGATTAGCCGGCGTTGTTCGGGATTATTCTTAGACTAATCTTCTTTTACGCAGGAAAAATAAAATATATCAATATTGTAAGATAAAAATACTTTTATTTACTGGTTTTTAAAAACGTGTACAGCATCCTAATTTTTCAAATTCATAATAATTCAATGTTAATACAAAACGAGACTGTATTCACGACACTATCTCGCGGGAGTCGCACCGGTCGAATGCTCGCTTCTGAGGCATGACACGGCTGCAACATTCTTGTACAATTCTTCTACAATGACGGATCGGTTTTTAAATTAATCCTACTAATATATAAGTTCTTGTACAATGTAAGCTATACTACGAAATTTTACGATTTAAAGACGTTTTTTATCTTTGTTAAATGTATAAAACAAATAATGCACTAAATGTCACGACGATTGATTTTTTCCTTCGTAAATTACTCTCTTAAATCGAAGTATTTTAACACTTCTTTTTTAAATAACGTTTTATCCATAATTTATGTTATTTTTTGTAGATAGACATCCTGACTCGAACTTTTTTGTTGAACAATATTTTCATGCATAATGATCAAGTATCTCTAACCGTTCAGGTAGGGTAAGCAAATATAGCTCTCTTTTTCCCGATTTTATCGACATTTATTGTCAAAAATTATTTTTATCTTTCTTATCACACATTTCAAAAATAAAAGTTAGCGTACGTTCATCCTGGACACATGAACTATCTCCAGTCAAATTTCATCACGATCGGTTCGATGATTTAGTTATGATCAGGTAGCAAACAGTCAGACACATTTTCGTGTTACAAACTTATATATTAGTATGGATTAATTAAAAAACCGATCCGTCATTGACTCACTACTTACAAAATCAGTCGCAGGTCATTCTTGCCTCATTAATGTGATATTAATTCTCACGTGCAATCAGATTCCGCGGTAGGAAACCGCCTGTCTGGTAGGTTAACACGCGCGCGCAGTGAACTGAAAGGAGGCCGTTGAGGCGGGGGTGACGCACTGGAGTGGACGGACAGCTGAATGCGGAGCTGCGGTGACGCTCGACCGTCGCTTCTGGTGCGAGGGGAACGTGGATACGTGAGCCACGAGTTGACCACAGGAGGCACATCGTGTGACGCGCTAAAGACCACAATGTTACGACGCGAACGCAGTCTAGTGCAGCCAAGGTACTAATCTCGAGGTACTTGAACACTTCTCGTACATCGAGCGGTTTCCGGTCTATCTGTAGCTTGTCGAGGGATGTCCCCAGCCCGGATATTCTAGTTCCGCACACAAGAGAGGTTGTTGTTTGACATCATTTCTTAATCCTGTTTATTCTAACGTTGGTAACTTCGTGGGGTTGATATCGACCCCCAAGCAAAATCCATAAGACTAATTACTTTCTTTGTTTTTTTCTGGTATTATTTTGCATAATTGATAAAGGTACCGATTTTTTGGGGGAAATTTCTATACAAAAAACATATGTCTAAACAAAAAAAAACTAAAACATATTTAAAAAATGTTGTGAGATCACCTATAAATGAAGTAAACAAAAGAGAAGAAAATTAGCAATGATTTTCTATTATTATGAGCCCAGCGCTAACAGGCTAACATAATATTGAACCAACAGAATCTCTCTCTATATGATTGACTGTTTTTTTAAACAACGTTCCATTTCGTCTGAAACAAAGGAAATTAGTTCACATAGACAAATAAAATAAAAACATTTATGACTTCGCGGAGAAGAATTTGAACCAAACTGATGAGTAACTACGAAAAAAATGACCGTTGCTTGGCGCACGTCCGCACTCTCTGGAAACATAGTCAGTTCTGTGATACAACGTTGCTCTCGAAACAGAATAGAAAATAAACAAAATGACGGATGAGGTAGAAATGTACCCCACAAATGTAGTTAAGTATAATTAATATATTTCGAACCACACCTCTTTCGGAAACGCCATATTTGAGTAATATTTCAATAATTTCAAGAATACTGTTATTGTATTCGGTTGTTCACGTTATCGTAAACGTAGACCAGCCACTTCTCGCATGCCTATAACTCGCAGAAAATTGATGATTTGATCGTCATTTATGCCTTAGTAAAAAATGAGTAATATTAAAGAAATAAACTTCGCACATTATACTGGGACAGTATATCATTTTCTGACAAGTTTGTGTCGATTTATATATAAATTTTTCCATGGAAATGGTGAGAAAGGGGATTACTATAGAGTTGTAATACATATTTTTTAGATATATAAATAACATTCGTACCTCTTACAGTGTAAGAAAATATGGTCAAGGCGTGATTGAAAGCAACATCTTTTGGCGTTATGGTACACGACGTGTATATTTACACCATAAGAACAGGAACACATTTTCCATTTCTTCTCTTTAGAAGTGAAATCCATGTTTCCCCTGTAGACCTCTCTGTGCATAGGAGATTTGTGGAAACACATCGCAAAGTGAGGGCAACGCAAAGGCCAATCATTGGGCTGCAATACTGAAAGAGAACACTCTGCAAACGAAAAGTGGTGAATACGGTAACCCTTCAGAAGGTTACCATGCGTCGAACAACTTTTTAATGAAATGCTCTCAGTAAAGTGGAACCTCATTCGATTTCGCTACGCTACACTCGATCCATCGACACACGCGTTGCGAGTTCGAGATGGAGGAACTTTGGGACAGGTGGGAAAGGCAGTTGACACGATAAAGGGAACTATGCGTTGCGGAGATTCCCCTTACATCACACGAGTTAACTACGATTCTTTCCATGTAAAATTATAACCATGTAAAACTCAGAACACTGACAGGGAATTAACTACTTTGCTCCAAGGCGAGCAAGGAATAGTTATGCTTATAATTATCGTTATAATTATTTATTTTTAATATACACTAAAAAGTATACCCTAAACGTATGATTTAAAAAAGTTGTTATAAATGAACACTGCTTAATTTTTTAAATTATTTATTTCTCGAATACATTTTGACGCGGCCTGCTCTTCCATCTGACAGATGGACTCGGGAGAGCGAATTGGGAAGGAGAGATGTTGGGGTTCCGCAGAACTTGTGGTAACGAACCAACGTTTGTCTGAAGTAGGTGAGGAAAACCCAAGAAGAAAAATACTCAATTAGTTCGGATGAGCAAGATTCGAACCTACGCTCTACCGCTCAACTAGATCATAGAAGCCAAAACGCTACCATTAGACTACCGCTGTCGGTTAATGGGTTATTGAAGTAATATCTATTGGCTTCATTTATCCTAACTAGTTTATTTTAATCTTCGTTTAAACCTATTTTCCACAGTTCAATTTTTAAAATTATTTCTAATTATCAAACAATATTATAACAATTCCAGAAAAGTATGCATTCGTTTTCGCCATTAGTTGCTCAATAACAATTGCGTCAGTTACAACGAGATATATTTATAGATTTGAATATTACGATATTTCTGCATGCGTATATTTAATAAAGATTGACTAAGTTTGCGATATATGAATGTTTTACGAGAATCGGTTTCATTTTCAAGACTTCNTCTTTTGTTGAAAAAAAAAAAAATAAATACTTTGTATATTTTGGAAATTTTCGATATATTTACGTTTTGTTCGATCGTAAACCATACGACCAACTTGCTATTTTTTTGGTTAGATGGAAGTGCTTTTATAATAAACAGGTTAATTTCGGTTACTAATTATCGTTCTATTTTAAGAGAATAAAAACGAAAAACGAAAAAACTCTTGAAAGACTAAAACACGAGGAGTCGAAATGTAACTAATGATTTTCATAGTATTGTTCTCATGGTGTTATTTTTTGGTTTTCTTTCATTCTCCCAAACAAAAGAAAATAAAACACAAATTATCGCATGCGATAAACTTTTCGTTCTAAAGCGCCTATATTTTGAAGGTTAATAATAACGTCTATATTTAGAGGACAAGTTGTGGAATTCTCGTTCCAAAAAAACCTTCCAATCTCGATGTTCGATTTTACATATTTTTGTTTGTATAATTGAAGGTTTTGTTATTGATTTCAAGACAACAGAAGTCAGTCGATCATAAATCGTGGTATTGGTAACTTGCGACTAAGCATTCTCTTAACCATCTCTCAGAGAAGCCTGTAGATTCCTTGTTCGGTTCTGGGTTGACAGTAACTCATGATCGCTGTTATCTGGCCGGAATCGTGAAAAATTCAATGTCAATGAATGAACTGGACTGGGACTTACATTATTTAGTACCTGTACCGACAATAACTTAAATACAAGTATACATGTTAAACGAACACGTATCGTATATCATTCATGACTGGGAACGTGGTTTCTAGTTGTCGAGCCAGGGCACTCCTTTTTCCAAACAGATTATCATACAATGAATTGCCTAGAGAGGAATCTATGTTCAAAGTCTCATCAGATGTTTTCGACCACAGAGTCCTGTAGAGTTATCGGTTGGATACGCGTGGAGAGTGTTCTCCACTGTATGTTAAATTTTGTTATAATTTTCTCGTGTGTATGATGTGGGGTAATTAAGCATCTGATTGAATTAACAAGAGTTATCATTGTAGCTCTTCCATTAATTGGTAATAAATTTTAATAATAGGGGAAATTGTTTGTCCACATTTGTAATTCTGCGGTGGAGTATTTGTTCGCTTTATAGAACTGGTAAATGCGGTCCAAAATAAGATTTTCAGTTGAGATTTCCTTCAATCAATCCAGGAAAGTGGGAGTTCGGAACTTCAAGATTTGCTTTAGCAATATTTTGCACATTAGCTCTGTGAAATCCGCTCTTTAAAGAACACCCAGAAATGATGGAGCAATAGGTAAATATTGTCTCCAAAACTGCTGCCATAGTATCAATAAAATTTCGTCATTGAGTTATCTAAAAATCCTATCCAAGATATCATGTAGAATATAATATTTTTTTGTGTATCAGTTCATGTATAAGTTTGGAGTCCAAGTCCCTTTGTACATCGGAATTTTGGGATTTAGAAGAGAAAATGACAAATATGAAATCTTTCAGAAATTTCGTATCTGATATAAAGTAATATTGTGACACTGTTGATTTGCGTAACTTATAACACGTGACTGGAAACAACATAGGCATTCAACGAATCAGAGCTATCGATGCAACACACACTCCTTTTATTTCCACTTCGGTGGAGTCCACGATTGTGCTCTACGTTGCGGTAAGGGTTTGCTCTTCCCTCCCAGCTCAGCAGCGGGAGCACTTGATGACTCACTGGACGTAACACAGTGTGCCGAATCCCGTTCATTGTTTCGGGATCGCTTGATAAATTACACCTCTTAATAAATTCGTATGTATTGAACAGTTCCGAACGAACCTATTATGATTTGAAAGGATAAAGATGACTCTTTTCGTAAATTATATTTCTATATTAAGTATATTGTATTCTATACATTATATCAAATACTTATCGTGAAATTTCCAATTTCACTCAGAAGTTTTACTTCCAGTTCAAAAAACAACAACAACAACATTTGAAGCACTTAATATAAATTGAAGTTCGGGGAAGTGTGACCTTGAGCGAGAGGACCATTATAGCAGAATAACGGTGTCTTCAATGAAAGTTACTGAGTATCGTTATTTTTTGAACTAGTCAAGAAAACTTGTGTTGGAACAAATATTGTCATTAAACCATTATTTATAACAGAATAACTACGAGTAAGATAAAATATATTTTATTGCAATTGTACCTGTTATTTTGTAATTTCGATTAAAGAAATAAATTTATTATAATTTTTGTCCAGTAATATGTTTGCATTTCCTGACTCTAAATCATATAAAAAATTTCTACCTAAACCTAAAAACTGTTCGTTTCGAAATCAACTTCCGGCGTCCGTGAACTCTGAAGTGGACTACTGTGATCGGTGACATAGCAGAGGTGCTCTTTCCGTCTGCGTCTGTTCGTACGTTATGCTGTCTTGTTTTGCTCGGAAGTGAACGATCGTGTCCTACTCCATCCTTTATCAATTATCCAGGACAGAAACATACAGCAAATTGATAGGTTTTGTACATTCGGGTTGTGATAGCTACGAGGCATGCATGATTAACACAATGATAAAAGTGATTCAATCAAGATAATGAAATATTTCAACTTTTTATTTCATTCAACCTAGGTGGTACACTACTGGTAACAAAAAAGAGCCCATTTATTTTTTTCTAAGTCCCACGCTCTGACCAGTTTTGGATTTGTTAAGTTTGCAACGCCTCTCTCCTCCTCCTTCCCCTTCGAGTGGCGAAGTTTCGTTCGACCAATCGTAGGTCTATTTGAAACGGTTCCCATATTTGGAAGACATCGTGCGGCTGGTAAATCGTAACGAGATAAAATGTTTCATTACACCGCTATTAAAGAAATATTTTGTATTTTTTTATTATACACATTTTGGACTTCTATAACAAAAATATTCTGTATATCCTTGACTTCAATAAACTTTACCATTCTCTATATTTAAACGACATCTCGAGATTCGTTGACTCGCAAGGTCTTCATAGGCAATGTAAATTTCTGCATGGGTTAATTGAAATTACAAAAACTTTAAAATATTCCTTGTGAAATATATTATTGAATACTACCATTCACAAATGAACAAACTAAAAATAACTTAAGAGATTAAGTACAGAAAATATTTAAAAGAAACCTTGAACTAATGAACTAAGCAATAATTAGACGTCGTATACTTAGGAAACGTTTCAGCGTAATGCAAATTGAACTTTGAAAGTGTTCCAACTTTATCTCCTTTAGTAGCTAGCCACATTGCCAGATTGGTTGTAATGCGTCGTTGTCGCATTGCCAATTGCTCAGCGTATGTTTTAAGATTTTCCTAAGCAATGTGAGAGCATGAATTATTCTTAACAAATACAAAACTGGTCAGAGCGTAGGACTTAGAAAAATAAATGGGCCCTTTTTTTATTATCAGTAGTGTACAATACCACAACGCAAGATTTTGTTGGTGAGAATAGGTAGATGAAAAAATAATCAGTTCCTTAGATTGATAGATTAACATTATTTATAAAACTATTTTGATAAAATTTAAATCAATTAATTTTGAAAATGTTTTTTAGCACTTAGAATTTTGTGCGTATGGCTAATGCATTATTTATTTTCCCTCTACCAACTACACCAGAAGATACTCGTTCCCGGGAGTTGTCTTTGGACGTGGTCCAGTTCTGTGGAATTATTCCTGAAACACGGCAAAGCTTACGCTGGGAACAAACGTGACAAGGATTCAAGAAGTGAAGTGACTTGCTCATTGTCTGAATCTGAATACAATATGAAATTGTGTCTTGTATTGTCAACAGCATGACAATGGAATACAATTGTATTGTAATTGGATGGTGATGGCAGTCTAATGGTATTTGCGACGCGGTGAGTCGCCACTGCGATTTAGTAGTTCTCCAATTCTGAAATATCAGGAGTTTTTTTCTTTATATATTAACGTTGAGCAAATTTTCTTATGTTTAGTTAGAAAAATTTAAAGTTACGAGTAACGACTAATCTTTTAGGTTTGATTTATGCGCTCGACGTAATCTTCAGAATATACTGACGACTATTATTAATACCCTTGGAATTATTGTTAATATCTTTGTAAAATTGGTTAAGGAAAGATTTCTTAGAAATTTTCTTAGAAACATTCGGAAAAAATAATTTTTATGTATGTTTGAGAAATTTCTATATGTACCTATGTAAATATTTTTAAAAAAATCAGAAACTATTAATATTATGGTTGTATATTATTGCATTAATTTTTTTTGAAACTAGTATTTTAATTTTGTAAAAATAATATTAAACTGTCATTGCAAAAAAATTAACCCGTACAAAGAGATGTACGCGCGAGATGAGGGAAGGCATGCTGCGATATAATGGCCTTATTCCAAACGATAAATTAAAAAAAAATACAACTCCACACTCTGCTCCAGATTAATTTAGCTAATAAATAAAAATTCAATTTGGGCTTTATTGACTCATGATCGAAAGTGAATTAAATCACATAAAAAACTAATTTTTGTCAAAATCGTTTTTTTTATTAGCACGGAATGTGGATGAATGAGAAACCCGTTTAGGTACACAACGGATTTTTTAATAAATACATTTATTATTTCTCATCAAAGTGTATTTGGTTTGTAGAACAAAGCAACATAAGGTGACGTTAAATGGAACGAGATCGTGAACCGCAGGAAGGCAGACCTGCACGCGTGCCAACCTTCCGCTTTGACTAATGGCGACGAACCTCGTGCGTCTTCTAGGAAACCCATTTCGTGATTGCTCTGAGTTATGGTCTTTGCAATAGATCTTCTTCAGAGAGTTCCGAAGAGAAGGAGGGCAGCTCTCTGTGAAGACAATTTTACCTCTATTGCTAATTGATCATATATTGCCACCGCAGACCGAGGGAATTCATTGATGAATTGAGATTAACAGTATTTTTCCAAAAACGCCCATCCATAATTATAACGATTTTTTTTTAAATTTTTAATAGAGAGATTTATGGTGAAACCTTTGTGTAGGGTTATTACTAATATGTAATTTTCAGAGAGATGTATATATTTCATAATTAATACGCGTCATGAATTTGTTTTACTATATTTTCCCTCTTTATTCAATGCTTAATATACGTAGTTCACAAAACCTACGAGTTCTCTTTAAAAAAAAAACGGAATGTAATTTAGCACTAAACATGCGAACATGGATTTTTTTTCTTATGAAGCTGAATGATACGAACATGGACTGTTGGTAGGATTTTTTTTCTTATGAAGCTGAATAAATGTTAGTTTCTTCAAAGAAACTAACATTTATTTTTTTCTTAAAAGAAACTAACATTTATTTTTTTCTATAACCAGATTATTCAATTGCTGAATTTTTTAAGATAAGTATAATGACAAATAACGTAAACTATGTCTTTTGCATACTTCATGAATTGTTCTCGCGTATTAAATTCATTCGGGAGTATAATGAAGTCCAGATATGAAACTTTCCATTTAAAAAAGGTTAATAAATTGTTTGTAAACTGAAGGATAAAATCTTTCAATACCAACTGTGAAAAATTCTAATATTCAATAAAAGCAACAAAAGTTGCAAATACATGTTGTTCATGCAAAATATGTTGGGCATGGTAACTGATGGATCCATTAAATACAGAAAAAAAAATACAAAATTTAAAAAAAATGCCTAATGTGTGGGAAGCTACAGTAAATAGTTGTAGAAACATACAATTACTATGAAAAATTGATTTAAATTAATTCGAAATGCTTGTTACGAGTGCTTCGTTTGTAAGAGCCGGTAGCGTGCAAAAGAGAAAAAACTCAACGGAGCGGAACCAATAACTTAACTTTTCGATTTTACCGATAGAGACAAATTCCGTTGTTTGATGTCAACGGGAAAAATTTGGGAGATCATTCTGATTACCAGTATCTCGTGACGGAGAGATTGGTCACGTCGCAAACAAGTTTTTTATTGTTACTGGCACATTTACTCCACGATGAGGAACGTACAACCGCTTCAAGTAATCTACAGGATGTTTGTAAAATCATGGGACAAACTTTGAGGGGTGGGAGATGGTGCTCACTAGAACAAACAATATAGGAATATATGGTTTGAAGTAACGCATTAAGGCATACACATGGTGTGGTGGACCAAGGTGGCTACCGTGGTCCCCAGATTTATTGAGCCACGATTTCTAAAAGCTCTAATTTACTAACTCCAGTAGAATCTGTTTAGGACCCTCGACTATCCGATAGTGAAATACCAGGCGTATTTGAAAGTTTTCGCCAACTACTCCATCAACTTTGCCGACCTTGCATACTGTTGGTAGGCCAAATTTTGAGCATTACTGCAAAGTAGCACTTTGTAACGATACGATAAACCAACAATGTTTCCCATATCATGTCTCCTTTCTTTTGTGTTTGTGCTTCGCCTAGTCACTTCAGTCATTCATTCCTATATAATTATTGTTTATTTAAATGCGCTCTACCACCCTACTACGTTTGTCCGATAATTTGAGAAATATTCTGTTTATACAATTTAAATAAAATTAATATTAGGGGGGCCACATTATCAGGTTGCAACCACTGAAACTTTCCCCATGTTTATAACAAAATTAACACTGGTAGATTATCAACAATATTACGCACAAAAAATATATGAAGTAATAATGTGACAAAATGATAGGAACTGGCCAACTCACAACCTGCTGTTGAGTTCAAGGGCAGAACGTTACTCACAATGTCAATCTAACAATGTCAATCTAACAATGTCAATCTAAAAATCACACAGATAAATGAATTCATTAAAGAAACATTTTTATTTACTTCATGGACATATGCAAGAAGGAATGATTACTATAAAAATCTGATTATAACCTAGAAAAATAGATTTTTCAATTTTTCAATTTTTCAAACATCGCAAAAAATTTTAACAAGAAATAATTAAGAAGAAACAGTTCAATTGAACATAATACTTTTGAATAAATATAAATTCAAAATATGTTAACAAAGAAGCAAAAATCACACAAATATGTGTTTGAACTGTTTTTCTGAATCAGTGCGTATTTTCAATCTCCCATTTGCGTTTTTTAATAAAAATATTCTCAAATCAGCAATAAAAACTACATATGACCACGTGGAAGACAACAAATTAATTTACTCTCTGAAAGCAAGCTAGGGGCTATCTCATCAATTCTGATCAAGGGCCCTAAGACATAGACATAACGTTTCACCATACTCGTAAGATAAGAATGACATTATAAAGTACGGTACGTGTTATAATATGAACAGAATACCAACAAATTAGTATTTAATAAAACATAAAAAAGTAAAGTATGTACTTTTTGAAAATATAAATTATTCGAAAAAAATTGTTTATAAATCGAAAATATTACAATTAGTCTGATTTCGATATGAATTATGTTAACAGACAGCGTCCCCAGGCAAGAGCATGAGAGTCTGTATAAAAGATTCGTCTCTACCCGAAACTACCCGAAGGAAAACCGAGGAAACACCCGGGCCTGGGTGCGGTTCACAAATGATCTATAAATATTCCAAATGATTTTAATATGTGATGTGTTTACTCAATCAAATGGTGAAAGGCGTGATAGAGAGGGATTTATTTTTCGTGAAATTTATTATCTTCATGAAAAAATGAAAAACTTATTCATTTCCATCAGCTTTAGCAGTAATGAATAGCTGGTGCATTTCCACCAGAAGCTAATAATATTACCAATAGATCTAAAAGGCTTAAGTACGTCAATCTGCCACTAGAGAGCTCTGTTCTCACCAAGATATTTCGTGATAGTAAGAATATATAATTACTTATTCATTATAGATTCATTAAAATCGACACAAATTCTCAATGCCAATTTTAATGAAACGTTGAATCAATCCTTTAATTTGTATCAAATTCTTTAATTTGCACACAAACAATTCAATAATAATGTAAAACAATAATAATGTGTATTCCCTCGAGTTAATATGGGAAAACCACGTAGCCACTAGCTTAATTATCACTCTCTCTCTCTTCAGACTTCGTCGAGTCAACATCGGACCATAACTGCGTCCGTCAAGAACATTTTGTAAAGCGTGTTGTACGTACGTGAGGTAAAACTATACATTTCCTTCAACCATGTGATGCGACCATCTGGAACTGTCGTGAATATGGTATTATTGTGATCATGGAAACAGTGTGATCATGTAAACTTTAAATACTATTCATGGATCCACACACCGTCGCAGTCTCGTGCATCTTCCAACGACCTGGGACACTGTATGCTAACTGAGCGTCGGCAAACGCTACAAGAACGTAACTATGAGCTCACATACCTTTCACTGGCCAATGAAAATCTAATGAACAGTATGATCTTTCATGAGTAATTTAACCTGCCTTCATTGACGAATTCAATAACATTTAACTGAACCTTGTTGTACATAATCATGAATCCTTTATCTTTAAATTAATGCTATGTGTTTAGTTGTAAGTTTCAGTATTAGATATTTTACGTGTATGTCCATTGATTTGTTGTGTATTTAGGTTATATTTTTGGTGGGATTATTAAGAAATGCGTTTTTGTGTCATTTCTTTATAAAACAATTAATATTTGTATCCGCTGATTTATTGTTTGTTTTGATGTAAAATCATGGTAATCCATGTGGTCCTCCAATTTCAAAAATATTTTAATCCTTAAAATCAAGATACCTTCCACTCCCATAGCTTCCAGAGTGTTTTTGGGTTACGACTCATGCTCCAATACCTGTTTTAGGAAATAAAAACAATACATATCATTATGAATGATATATGTTCAATACGCAATTCTCTCTGTTAAATACTATTTTGAAAACGAAATATTTAAATTTACACATTGAAATAAAGCAACTTAATAAAATAACATAAAATACTACGAACATATGAGAATATTAGCGTTGAAACAATATCACAACTTAAAAATGAGTAACAAACACATAATTATTAAATAAGAAAGCCCACTACAACAGGAATTTTTGAAAATTACAGTTAATCAAAATAACAAAGTTCAACGATAATTTTACAGCAATCATCTAGTCCATCACTGAAAAATAGTTCAATACAGTATTACTAAAATAATAATTAAAATTTGATTAATGATAAATTAAAAGACGTTTCTATGTTGCTCATTGTTTTATTGTTAGAAAGCTTTTTCGGCTGCATTGCAACCATCGTCAGTAACGTACACTGACGTTACACAACTATTAATTTATCATTATTTGATCATGTTTCTAACGGTCCACAATTACCAAGTAAATTACATTTGATTATTGGTTGAGTGATTGTTTAGAGCTGAGTTTAATGTTTATTTTCCTTCTTGCAAGTGTGTCATACGGCGAGGGAAGTACTACCAACACATTAAATTTGAAATTAGATAATTTTCGTTTTTGTACCTATTTGTAACACCAACATGAACTCTGAAGTTGATGCATGTTTAGAGAATTTGGTTCCCATAATGATTTTAACAGAAAACCAATGCACTAGGTTATGGTTGAAGTAATATGAGACTACAGCATTGAATATATAGAACTACTCATCATACATCAACAAAATATTTCTCTTGGGATTTGAGATGTCTCGGTGTGGCCGCGTCGAAATATCAAAAGATAACGTTCCGAACATCGCGTTAAGGTCTTCTTCGGAGAATTGCTCTTAAGATTGCTCCAAAGATGGTCGAAAGGTTAACTTTCGGTCAGGCGAAAATGGCGACGTGTCGGAAATCGAACTCGGGACTCCTGCTTGAATCGCAGGGAGCTAACCACTACAACAACAGTTCACCTTCTACAACTGTAGCAGGAATCCCGGATTCGATTACCGGATCGTTGCCATTGTCGCCTGACCGAAGGTTGTGACATATCAACAACTCAAATGACAAAAAATAAAAATAAATATAAAAGATGAGACATAATGAGTCGAGTATATTTAAAAGAATATGTAAGTTCTATAGAAAGAGAAAAGAGTCGAAGGGAGACAAAATCCAGGTAGATACGAAGGTAAACGTGAACTTCGACAAAGTATTCGAAGAGCCGTGTTTGATCTCCAGTGATTGGCTTTGCCTTGTCGTTGCACCTCCCCGACACATTCCCATGTGTCGCTCTCGTGTGGAGGTGTAGTCGACGCTCTCGTCTCGGATTCTTTCATTCCCTTTTGTCTCCACCTCCGTCTCGCCTGGGGTTGCCGGCTCACTTGGATCTGCCAGCGTAATGTGCGAATTTGAATACTTTGTGCGTCGGCGCGTTCTTTCCGCAACATCGTTGCCAGCAGCGCCACTTCCGTCATCCCCTCCGTCACCTCCAGTTACTCCACCGTCAACGTTACAGTGTTCCGAAATGATATTTTAATGATCAAAAAAGAATTTAGATTACACTTCATTATTTGAGTGACCTAGATACGAATATGGAGCATCTCTTATTATCAGTGTTTTCATTGATTCTTCAATTTAAAATTTTAATTATGGACTAAACTTAACGCTACTTAAGAATTTGTTTTATATGTTTTTATTTGATTAACTTTTTATGTTAATACCATCACATTCCTTGTTTATCTTATATCACATTTAATAAAATCTCCAGAAAAACTGGAGTTTTTCTCTACATTTTACTCGCCAAACCAAATACAAAAATCTGTAGCGTAGGGTACGGTACATAGAACTGCCCTTGGCTATCCATAACCATTTGTTTGGTTATTGATTTGTAGTAATTTTAATATGCTAATCACTTGTTTTTAACCCACAATATTAAACGAATATAATAAAATAAATAATAAGACAGTACTTACTAAGTCTAAACTAGGAAACTTAAATCCCATCACACTTTGTTGAAGATGAATATTATAGAATTCATTAGATTTTATTTTTACTCGTTTTATTTGAATCTCTTTATATTTGAACGAACAGATATTTTACGTGTCACTCGTAGAAATTTAAATATCGTAGAACGTTAACCATTTATTTATAGTTATATCTAGATCAAATTGCAATAATTTTGTGCGGATTTTTTTACATTTTGTACACTTTTCGTGCATTTGGTATTACTGTGCGCTACCATTCCAGCACCGCCTCCGTTGTTCGCTAGCGGCATTGAGCGACGAAAAGGGCGCGGAAGAAGCCAGAAACGTCTTGGAGGTGGAAAAGCCAGCAGAATGTACGCGACCGCAAGGTAACTGGTGGATGGAGACAGAGGGAGAGGGAGAAAGTATGAAAGGGGGTGAAAAAGTGTTTCAATATACTTGTGGAGTTAAGAGAGGGGGACAAGGTCTTGTTGAGGAGCACCATAGCATTCTCATTTTTTCCACCTTTGCGCTTTGGGAAAGCGAGATCAAACAATACCGAACATCTACGACTACATTCTCTCTTGAGTGTCAAAACTGAAGGTCATTTCATGGGGAAGTTCTTCTAAAGTATTCCTCCGTGAGGTGGTGGAAAGAAATGACCTTCAGTTTCTGCAAAGGCGATTTTGGTTGGAGTTACGATTGTTTCTTCGAAAACGAAAGAGACAAATAAGGCTTTGTACGAATCGATGTGCGATTTAATTTTTACTTCAATGTAAAAACGAAACCCAAGCAAATATAGTTTTTAAATACTACAGATAAACCACCTTTTATTAACGTCCATATTTCTTTCAGGAATAGAGCATATTTATGTTTACATTCACTGTTTTGAAAAAATGAATTTGTGACTGTACACCCTAAATGATTGATGTCCACTAAAAAATCACTTTTTTAAGGAGAATTATTTCTTTTCACATTAGAATCATAAAATATTTTTTTAGCGGGAGAACATTTTCTTGAAAAGATTTGTTACTTCTTCTTATATCCGATGAGAAAAAAGTCCCCCCTACAGTCACAATTTTTTAAAACATTTGTTAGAAAAACATCTGTTATAATTTTGAACATTCAGTTTTTGGGCGGTCAATAGTTGTTCATTTTCATACAGAGGTTTCATAATTCATTTTTCTTTAATCTACTTGTACGTTTCTGGGTGAATTAGGTTGATGGTTGAACAAGCACGGAACAAATTTCGGGGAGAATAAAGAAGACAAATGTGTCTCCAAATGTCACCCCTCCTTCGACCATCCACAGAAGAAGCAAAAAGGTTTTTCTAGTGTTGTTCACAAGCTCAAAACATGATTAGCGCAAAGCAGAAGTACTTAATTTCTCTTTGAATCAGGACTGGACTGGGAAAGGATGGGGAGGGGGATATGACGTCATAGCATTCTGCTCAGGGGAAGAAGAACGCGTTGAGAACTGAGAGTGTGGAAAGGATTCTTTTGTGGGGATTGTAAGGGCAGAGGATTCTTTTGTGCGTTCACTCGAAATCTGCATATCACATTATATGTAAAATAGGTATCTTTTTGACTCGGGCTATATAAATGAAATGTACCAATTGTAGGTACGGTGACTTAAGATTATTTTAGGAAGAACACTAATGAGAAGTAAAGACATAAGTAAAACTTTTGTGAATTGTAGTTTAACATCATGGAATGTTTGTTTAATTACTTAATAAACACTTTCATGTTTTTAAATCTTGTAGAGCTCATAATGGTAATATAATAATAATAGCTCTATGGTAAATATAATATTACTTTTGTATAAATGTGAACTCTGTATAAAACGATAAATAGATAAATGAAAAGCACTATCAGGGTTTCATCGTCCTTCAATTCAGACACAATATGACAGTGTTGCGGACAATATGTTCAAATTCTTTTAAATAAAATTTCATTTCATGCTCATAATTATTGTTAAAATAAAAAAATGGTTACTCCTATATGACATCCGCAAATGGAGTGGAATGAATAAGTACGCATGTATGTGAAGAGAATCCAGAAATTCGTTTTATCTTCAAGAATTTTTGCAAGTATAACTTTGCCCCTGTTTTACGCTTTCTTCCACAAGAAAGTACTTCGCAAGTTCTTATTCCTTTATTCCTCAAAAATGAATTGGTGGATAAATAAGCAATTCAAAATAATCAAGTTTATTTCACGGCACAATATATTTAGTAATATATTCCATCGAATTTTAATATTTCTTGGTAATGTGTTGTTTCTTTTTTCTAAGCAATAATATGTTTTCAATTTATATACCTTGTGACATTCATATGTTCTGGGCAACTGCCTATTTACCTTCAAACATTTAAATAAATGAAAAGCACTGAACGTTTTCGTCATAGTAGGTGAGAATCAAATTATGTTTAGTGGAAAGATCTACACTTAGTTAACATTTTTAATCTCATGACAATATAAACCGAAGGGAACCATAAGTTAACCAGTATTAATACTGAAATTGAGTGATACTGGAAGAGAACATTTCTAGTTATTTTGTAGATTTAGGAAAATGAGTAAATTCATAATATTTCTGGATATAATATTGTAATGTAACATGATAATCTAGTGGAAAATGAAAATTTATCGTCTACACAGAGTAGAAGTTTCATCATGTTTGAAGTACAACACACTTTTGTTTTAACCGTAGATGACTTCGTAGTTTTTACGAGTATTTTCACTTGACGCGTTGGCAGAGGCAGATAAAAGTTTAAACAGTGCTCCCCTTACGGAACTGGCCTTGAATTAGAGGCGTGATCGAAAGACAATGACTCATTGCAGGCTACAGTGGATCTCTGGTAAGTCGCATCGCATTTTTCACCATCTCGATATTCTCGCAAACATCTATAGAATAAGGCGTCGTATTTTGGTCGTAATTTTTACTATTGTTACCCATGTTAATGTTCCTCGCGTTATCTAAATATTAACGGATTCTGCGTAATTTTTCTCCGACAAAAATGTAAAAATTTAAATAGTGGTAATTAGGGTCAAACATATATTTTGGCTTTTCTTAATTCAACAATGTTCAACGGAAGTTATCAAAAAATAAGACACGAAGATACGAGTACTGAATTCAGCAGCGAGCTAATCATTGCATCGTTTTCTTCGTTCAACTGGATGAAATAAAGCACAGAAAAATGAATTAATAGTCCTGCGGCAAGCCCTACCTCGCGTATAAGTTCCGATTGCAACGCTAAATTTTCAACTCGATTATCAGTACCGTGATTTAAGACGATTGGCGAGTTGCCGCATAGAGGTATGTAACTCTGTGCGTTCAGGAACAACGTCGTGTATCGAACCGGCAGCTGGCAGCTGGCAGTTGAACGCAGCTCTTATTGGAAGGGAAGTTTACGAGACGCTTTCACTTTCACGCTGCCTCATTCCCCATTCCCCATCCTCCCTCCCCCAAACTCACCCTTTCACTCACGCTGTTTGTATTGCAGACTGGCGGTGGCTTCTCTCATGAAACGTTCCTTTACGCTGAACAAAAGAAGTCTGCATCTCGCGACGAAAAGCAGGCGACGCGACGCGACGTTGTCTTTATGGGATAATTCCCCAACGGCGGACTACAAAACTATTCGAGACGTCTGGGTTACCACTGTGACCAACATCGATGTTCAAAGACACTCATTGAAACAACACTGCTTTACCATCGGAACCCATCGAACGAAACTTGCCAGGATAACTCTAAGGCAGAGAACAGAAATTAACATTATGGTAACAGAGTTATATTACTTTTACTTTCTCAAATTCAATTTTGCTATAACTAATTGTAGTTTCTGTAGTTTACCGGTTTCTATTAAATTTTCTGCTCTTCATTTATGAATGTAATGTGCTCACTCATAGATTTTTTATTATTATGTGTAAAATCAAAAGTGAATAAAATCAACAAATAATTTTGTTTCAAATGTATGTAGAGGGAATATTGAAAACAAATGGAAATTTAATAAAAAAACTTTTATTTATAGTGTAATAATATAATAATAGCAAGTATATTGTAATATTTTATTTCAAGTAAACTTTTTAATATAAAAAATAAAAATGTTTAATTCTAATAACACTTTCAAAAATAAATTAATACTGATGATTTCTGAACAACCCTTTTATGCTTTTGTATTTTTAATTATTTTTTGCAATGAGATGAGATGAAAGAAATCTGCAGAACAAACAAATTCTAAATTATCTTTTTGACAGTGATACAGTCAAAAATAATAAAAAAGTATACAAACCTGAAAAACGCCTAATTTCTTTTATTTGTTTAAAGCAAATGAGTATATCACTACATTACCACAAAATCAATTTCTCTTTACACTCGGAGTGTGCGTATTAATTTCCTCGATTATTGTTAGAAATTTTTGCTTTGATGAACCTCGAAACTTTATTCAACTGTTAATCTCCTCAAATAATTTTCATTGAAAGCGCGTACATCGATTGGTTTTGTTGTTACCCATGAAAACATTTTGAAGTGGATCATTCCATGTACTCGCTTTCGACAGCACAACAGCATTGTGTTCAGGAATTTGCACGCTGTTGACGAGCTGACTGGTTTCCAAGCTTAGCTGCAGGCGAGGTGTCACCATTTGACGCAGATCAAGGCAGACACGGTCAGTTGATCCCTTACAATGCGTTGGCATGACGCTGTTCTATTTATAAGGTCATCTGTCCGCCAGAGCGAAGACTCTGCAACCTGGGCGAATCCTTTGTTTACCAGGTGTAATCGGAAAGGTTAATCGCTGGGATGTTGATGAAAGAACTTGTCTCAGTGGAAAACAGTGAGATGCCGAGTTGCAGAGGCGGTGTTTGTAGTGACAGAATGTTGGAGCACCAGTTAGTTGTAGTTAGTCATTCACTGTGATTACATAATTGCTGCCTATACTACTAATGAAGTAGCTCTTGCTACGTCATTCAGAAGAGTGTATTAAGATCGACAAGGTTGTGAGGCATTTTACAGTCACTGCCTTCTGTACAAAGATGAGAAATTGTGAGGAAAAAATCGATGTAACGCGAAATTAGGTGGGAATATGCGGAAGAAGGAATTGTCTGGTTGAATAGATTGTGGTTTGAAGTCGAATGCTTATTTTCCTCTCAAGTTATAGTAAAGTAGTGGAGAGGTGCTGTAATTGCAAATGTTGCATGACACAAGTTTAATCGAGTTTATAGGGTTTTCATGCATCATATATTCTAAGCATGCAACATATCGACAGATTTAAATTGGTTATGTGTGATTAGTTTTCTTTTGATTCTGGGGAACAAATGCTAAATTTAATTAACTTGTGAAAAATATAATTTCAACTTCATCTTTGAGATGAGCTTCGAATGGCGCTGTGTGTAATGTAATGATCGAATAACGTACATGTACGAGAGTGTCGGCTGAGAGAAATGATGGAATACATTAACTAATCTCTGTAAGAGTGACTTATTGTCCAGTCATAACGAATATTCCCACTGCTTTGATTTAAAGATGGAAGGACCCACGTTTCTTA
The DNA here is from genome assembly GCA_002313205.1 of Laupala kohalensis. Taxonomy (NCBI): domain Eukaryota; kingdom Metazoa; phylum Arthropoda; class Insecta; order Orthoptera; family Trigonidiidae; genus Laupala; species Laupala kohalensis. The sequence goes on along the minus strand of NNCF01133304.1, from coordinate 361,389 downwards.
TATATTTGGACCATGGATAAGTTATTCTAATACAGAATGTCTTGCACCTGAAACGTATTTCATTTGTCGTCATAAGTGGGGCCAGTCAATCAACATAAGTACTTTCAATCATTTGGAGAGGTGAACCGACAATAAAAGAATAAAATTGTATACCATCATTAATTGATTTTAATCATATGGGTAGAGATATTTGCTTCATATATTAATATTTACAAAGTGTAATAAAAATGAAAAAAATAACCTGTCAATCAATGAAGGTCACAGAGAGACGGAGATGAGAAGAGTTGGGTCACTGCATCAACCAATGAGTACTAGCGCCCTCCACAAACATTTCTTTGCTTCATACATCTAACTTTTACGTGGAACACTACACTAGTACAAACGAGGATTTTTTTTTTTTAATTTATTTTTAAACACATATTTAAACATACATTTTCACAGCTTTCAAAAAAATTAAACTTTATTGACGCCAATCTCATTATCTTTAATATAAGTATAAGTATTCGCAACATACAAGCAACACATCTCTCAAGTATAAAAATCTCATTCCATTACTATTGCAATATTCTCTTTGCACTAAATGTTCGCGTTGCCCATCTTCGCCGCCATTGCGGCGTTGTTCGTCCTTGCCAATCACTATCTATTTGCAATACGTATACCATCAATCTTGCTGACAAATTCCATGTATAACTCATATTTTTTTCTTTTTGTCTATTGACGTCCCCTCCTTCATCATATCATATGTAATATATCTTCTTTCATAAATTCTTTTATGCACTGTGCGTGCTCTGGCGCGTAAAGTGGGCGATCCCACAACACATCGTCTGGGGTCTCTCTCTCTCGTTGACAATCACACTTATAGTCGTTTTTCTTCCCACGGAGTTTTAAACAATCTCAAAAGTCATCATGCCCTGTTAGAAATTGCATTATTACCTTCATCAAGATGAACCATTTCTTCGGTATTTTCTGCATACCGCACGTCTGGCATGTACCTATGCGTCCGCCGTCCCTTTGGTGATGTATCCCACCGCTTTTGTAATGCGTCCATTAAGCAATGTCTACGTGATGTTTTCGCGTGTTGATGCAACTGTACATTATTTACCGTAATCACCCCGTCATGATTCAATATGCACCGACTTTTTATCTCCTGCACACACACACACACACACACACAAACGACGGGTAGAATGCCGAGTAGGACATTCAGTGCTTCGGTGAATACTGTTATTTTCATTCCAAAAGTGAGTCGATGTTTTTAGAAAGTACCCGCACTTGCCCTTTTGCTCAAAGACTAGCATGCGAGGCCGCGCACATAGATCGAGTGACTGCACTGGAGAAGTAAAGCAAGGAGAGAATGGTTGCAAACAGAACGATCAATCAGAAGCAACCGTCAGTGACACGCGAAACGAGAAAGGTGCAGGTCGTAAAGGACAGACGTGAAGTGCGGGAAACGTAAAACCGAGATGCACTGGAGAAGATCGAGAGTGGTCACAGACGAAATGAAGTGAGGTGGCGAGAGAAGTAAACAAGCATCACTCGAAGCGAGGACGAATAACCCCACCACGTGATGTAGCGCAGCAAAGATACAAACTCAGGTTCTGCAAGTGACTTTAATCAAACCACATGTAACAGTGATGCGAGAGAATAGGAACAGGGGCAGCCAACGCACGACTGAAGCAAGGAACGGAACCCACTTGTCTGTGGGAAGGAGATGATTGCAGTCCTCAAACAGGAACCTGTAGTGAGCTACAGTACTCACGGCGAAAGAATAGTAATGAGGGAAGAGACAACGAGCCAATTCCAGCATTGATTGACAATTTTTCCACACGCAGTAGACATGTAGTCTGTATACTCATGTCAGTAGAATCAAAGTGAGTTTACGTTCGGATACTATCATGTATATTAGCCGATTCGTAGAACCGGCAGTAATAGATATGCCAGCTGTGACGGACGGAGGGTTTGAGAGCTAACCTTTGGCCGCAAGGAGGCTCCTTTAAGTTCTCTTTTCCACCGAATACAGCAATATTTGTCTAGGTGTCACGGAATGCCGTCTAGATTGGGAGGAGCTACGTTAGGTTAGCCCCACATATGACAACGCCGCACCTTCACGCTATTTGTTATATCTCATTTCTATTCTTTCACCACGTGGACTATAAAAACTGTCTACTAGGAGCAAGGACGACTAACTAGAAATACAAAACTATAATTCACGTATGTCCTCAGTCAAATAAATATTGAAGTGAAGGAAAGCTCTTACATTCGTCTATGTCAATTCTAATGTGTTTGTACAAAAGGGAAAAATAATCTTAAGTAACAAAAATACAAGAAAAACCTGGCAAGTGAAAGCTCCCGAGAGAACGCGTGTGTTCAAATCCCTCTCCAATCAAACTGATCAGGTTTTAATCTGGGGTTTTTCTCACCCATTCCACTAATATTCGTTTAGAACCTAAGTTTCCTACCCCAACAACTCTTTCGCAATTCCTTCACCCATACGCTTTCTAGGGACTTGAACTTTACAAAATATTTTTGACAAGAATTCATCCTAATAATTATTAATTTTCCATTTCAATTAAATTATGTCCTTTATATTTTTGGGTTAGTAAATCAGAGTTTTGGTTCTATCCCGATACCTAATTTACGAAGCTACTCTATTTGAATGTCACTTGTGAATGCTCAGTGCCAGATACACTACCTGAGAACAACTAAACTCACCAGAGGATGACTTCGCGAAATATTTTTTTGTTTGTCACAGGTGGTTTGGACTCTGTTTGAACTTTTCTTTCACAGATATTGACGATAAAAGAAGCGTCAAATAAGTACAAATAACAATAATTATTTTTAGAATCTTCATGGTTATTTGTCTGTGAATACAAGAGGTGGGGAAAACGTGAACGTATATCTAAAAGGGTTATAATGACCAAAAGACGATGGGATGATAGCCAAGTCTTTCTACATTAGCAACTAACGCCTCCAAACAGTAAATAGAACACGCGGTGTCACGTCGCTCAACAGGGGATATTCTGGCAATAGGGTGTGGTTAAACTAATTTTCGTGTTCAACTCGGTTTATTTATTCATGGAATAATTTTTGGTGGCAGACAGTACGAATAGATTATCTCCTTACCTGAATACTATAATCAACGTATTCCGCAATGGCCATCAAATCCGATAAACAAATAATATTCGGAAAGAGAACGGAAACTTAAAAGGCNCGGAAACTTAAAAGGTGTGATCCAAGACATGCAATCTATGCGGTAACTGAGATACAAAATTCTGCAACTCTTTACAACTGTTGTTGAGTTTTCGTGAAAACGTTTGATAAACAAAAGTAAATTGCAAAAGTACTACAGTAATTAACAATAATTTTAAGTATTTACGTGAAACTGGTTTCCATTCAAAAGAATTTACTAACTCGATAGAAAAGGCCCATAAATTTTGTCCATTGTCCCTTGTAGTATTTGTAAATGGGAAATGTAGCGTGCTATTGAAGCTTATCTACATGGAGCGATAGGATGTAGGAGTTGGGTAGTAGGCTATTGTTATTATGTGGGCCGGTTAGCTGGGTTTCCAAGAACTTTGCCCGCATGGAGGGGTTACTAGGAGTGGATAGTAATAGTTGGAATTATTGATACTAGCAGGAGGTGGATAGAGCAAGGATGGTAGTAGTCACAGCTATATGAACTGGGATATTAATGTGAAAAGTTACAAATTTTTCTGGTCCCACTGGGAATTGAACCCGGGATGTCTTGGAGAAGAGCGAAAACGCTTCCACATAAGCTACCAGAGGGGCGGCCATAAATTGAAATACATTTAAGCGAGTCCTGACCTACAATGGATTCAGTATGTGAAAAATAAAAATATTGTAGATGAACTACAATATGAGTTAATGAGTATATAACTAATTATTATTTTACTTAGTTTTGATCATAAGGCAGGAATTTAACACTTGGGATTGATTGACAAAAAATAATTAAAAAGTACAGTGCAAAACATTCAATCGATAAAAATATCATAATTTTAAAACCTTACTTTTACTAAGTGATAATTGCGCTCACCCTAATTCTATTTTTGTAATATTCATCTTCAACCTCTTCTCAGAAAATAGGGATGAAATTGCATGAGAACTAAATTACTTAATAATGCATATTTTAAAAGTAACCATCATTTAAGCATATAGATTGACCGAAAAATTGTACTGATAAAAATATCCAAGAATCAGATTTCTGAAATATGAAATTTTAACGCCTTTTGTTACATTAAAATTCAACAGAAAACCAATTCATAATTAGTAGAGATAATTCATAATTACAATATAAAAACTACCTTATATATTAGAGGCCGCTGTACGTTTTGTATCAAAACATGAATACTTCTTTGAGCGGTGAATCTCACTGGTTTACATTCCGGGAACGGAGTTCCTAATTTACATGCGTTGAAGAATCATACGTGACTCGTGAATGAAACACAACTAGAGCTTACCTCCAGAATTCTGCTTTCTCGGTTTACCCAAGGAATAGTGCTTGAGTTCCCGAGAATTTCAAATGAAATATGATATCCCATCAGTTAGAAACAAGATTCCACTTCCAGAGTAAAATTAATTTAGTGCACCCGTTCCATCTCGGCAAATCCACTTCATCTCAGAACTCATATCGCGTTCGAGTCTCGATTGCATCATTCGGCTCGATGCTTCCTTCTGCCTTAACAGCATTGGCATTGCTTGGTCTCAGCAGTACTAGATGTAGATCCGTGGGTAAATAGTAAAACATCCGAAATATTGAGTTGAAAAACTATCGTATTCTGCGTTTCATCCATTATTACAGTCGAGATAGTAGTAAAATTTGTTCATTGATAAATTCACTATTCCAAATTGTCAACTATTTCAAAATCTTTATCTAAATATTTTATTATTGTTTTTATTTCTTTGTATGTATTTCTCGTTTCGGCCAACGAAAGACCACAATGACGTGTTAGTAAGGCTCAGTTCTGTGTGATTACTCACTAGACACATTTTGGGGGAACAGCGTCTAGATAGAACCTAGACTGCTATATACGCTTACACCACGCTACATGAATTGAGACATAGAAATGAAAAGCTACAAATTTTTCTCGTCCCACTGGGAGTTGAATCCGTGATGACTTGGTGATGAGTGAGCACTCTAATTATTTTTATTTATTATTAATTTCATTAATTTTTATATTGTATTGGCTCTTAACTTCAATTATTTTTTCATATGATGAGAATAACGAAACGGAGTCTCGGTGGTAGCTCCACAGTTCTTTCTGCATCACGTGCAGCCCCAGATGACAGAATAGCCAACGCAGCATTTCTGTTGTATTACTGTCGACCTGGAGCAGTTACTGGACGTTGCACCATCTTATGTAGTGCAGCTCAATAGACGAACACTTACTTATTGATCTCGCCCCAGCTGGTACTCCAGAATTCTGCACAGAAGTCCACTGAGTCCAGATTTACTGTAGATACTATTATCTTCTTGGTATACCTTGGGTTCGATAATGAATTTATTTTTAATTTTTTGTGTTTGTAAATAGTAAATGAAGCGATGGAATGTGGGTGATAGGGCTTTTGTTAATAGGTGCGCCGGTTAGCTGTGTTAACCAACAACTTGACCCACGTGGAGGTGTTAGAAGTAGTTAGAAATAGAGATACTAGGAGGAGTAGTAGATGGATAAAAGGAGATTTTGCATTTCAATTGTAACTGTAACAATGAAGTGAAAAGCAACAATTTTTTTTTCTGACCCCGACGGGAAGTTTCAGTGTCTAGCAAGCATGCTAACCCTGAACCACCGAAGTGGCTTAACCCTATGATGTATTGAACCTAGACTACATCATTAGATGCTGGAACTCCGTGTCTCGGGACTATTTTAATTTAAACACGAGCCTACGGCTCATCCTATGGTATATTCGATGGATTTGCCATCAACCCTTGTAAATTTTCTATGAACTTTTACTACATAGTTTATAATTAAGTTTGTTGTCTGAGAGTAATTCTAGCTGGATCCTTGGTTTACCAACAATATTCTTCCTCTCTGAGGTCGATCATCGACCGATCCACGACACATCAGTTGATGAAATGAGGAAGATTTTCCCCAAGTGAACTGAGGAATAATAGACAATTTGACAATTGTACCATAATCAAATTTCATGACCAAGTATTTATTTCATAAAATGCCTTGTTTTTAGCTCAGTAATTTTCTTTTTAATTATTTAATGTACAAAATTACTTTGGGCATGGAAGTGTTTTATGTAATACCATGTACATAAAGTACGATATTAAATGCATCTCTTAAAGTTAAGTGGTTTATTTTTTAATTTTTTAATACTACTATATCTCCAACCGGAACAGTGAGGACAGATTTAGATTTTCCAGTAATAAAGGGTTAAACATAACTCCATAACTCAAGTGGACTCAACTCCTTACACACATATTCGTTGAAGAATTTGTACAATAAATTATTGAATGATAAATTTATACTAATATCGACTTCATGGAAGAATTATGTGAATCTTCTGCAGTCCAAAACGGGTCTGAGAAACAAATAAAATGGAACAAAACGTATTTTGTTGCATTTATTAACAAGTAATACTTTTTGAAAATCAAACGCATTATACAGAGAACTTGGAAATAAATATTTAGGAATAATATTTTCAACTAATATATTTAAAAATTACAAAAATGGAAATTATACTTGTAGTATTTTAGATTGAGTTACGAAATTGACGAAATGTACAATTTCCTTTCATATTTCTGTATAGAGAAACAATAATCATAATTGTCTCAAATATTCGTTTGCTTGTTGAGACCACATACTTTTTAATAAAAAATAATATCATGATTATATACGAATTTCTGTTCATGAAACGTTGGGACATAACAATGACTTAATTTCTCGGATTTATAGAAATATTTTGACAACTGAAGATGATGTGTTTTGGGTTCTTAATTTCAATATTACGATCGTTTTGCCTCGATCTGCCTATAAAATATCGTTAAATGGATTTTAATATCGATTTTTCCAACGAAGAGGTTACACCACAGGTACATTTTCGGACGTATAGTTCGCAAAATATTTTATCGAAGAATTATTCAAAAAGGATGTTTTTGTAATGATGTTGAAAAATAAATATTCATAATATTTCGGTATTAATATTACAAGTTTAATTTCAGTCTTATCACAGCACCATAATACCGTCTGCCCGTCAAACGCAGTGTTAATGTATGGAATTATATTAATGATAAAGCAAATTGCTTTATAATTAATAAGTGGCTAATCTGGTAAGTTTATTAGAAGCGTACACCTTCCTTGAATCCTGAGCCAGGGGTACCTAATCTCGGATATGTTTTCATCATTTTTTGTACCCCGAAAAGACGAGGGTATAGCACTTAATACCACCCTCATTATTATTACTCCTCCATGGTGTAAGAAGTTAGTATACGATTTCCCATACCTTGAGATCACCACGTAGGCACCAGCACCATGATCAGACCAGGTAAACACAGTCTTCCACGAAAGGAATATTTCGTGGCCATCGAAGTGTCACTGACTAGAGCACTTTTGAACTGAAATCTCAGATTTCTGGACATAATTTTTAACATTGTACTTTGCAAGGTCACAATAAGTGACCTTCATTTAGTTTCAAACTCCGTGAAATGGTGGCACCAATATATAAAAAAATCTATACAGAGTTTTGGGATATTAAAGATAGTAAAGTAA
>NNCF01133304.1:312605-349319 GCA_002313205.1 Laupala kohalensis | reverse complement strand
GGGGTGGGGGGGGGGGGGGGGGAAGCTGTGACGAGCTAAGCCACAGTCACTTGTTCCATCGACCGACAACTCCCCTACGTAGAGACAATGCTTCATTGTTCGTTCCCTCGTCTTAACAATTCTTCGTAAACAGCTTTACGCAGTGATTGATTGTCACCAATAATGATAACAATTGGGGGTTGTGTTACAGATAGGTGGACATTATTCAACGTTGATCATGTGACGAAACATATGAGGCAAAATCATATTTATCATTTATAATAAATAATTTTTAATAATTTTACACTACTTTGGAAATGAGAAAATAACAAAAGCATTTATATTTTTCAACCAATCTCAAGAAACTTCCTCGCGTAGAAAAGTTGTTAAAAGTATAGCTAATTTAGTTATACAAATTAATTTTGACATCCAAAACTAATTAAATATTATGAAGTTTAAGACGCACAAAATTGTTGCAATAAACTTGCAAAAACAGTTAATTAAGCAGTTATTTCTCAAGAATACTCAAAACCTATTTTAAAAGGAAATTTTATGTGAAGTCTTGGGTGTATCCAAATAAAAAAAATGGAAAAGAAACAAATGCGATTGATTCCAAGCTACCCAATTATTTAAGGAACTTTCTCGTTAATTATCCAATGTAGTTTGATGTGGAAAAGTCACCGTAGGCAGATGTCTCACTAATGTGCTCTGTAATGGATAACACTATCAACAATATTTTTAGTTGAAAAAACATCTTAAGACATTGGAAAATACATGGATAATTCTTTAAAAAAAATGGAAAAATCACAAAGTACTGATCAAATGTAATTTAAAAACCTTATATATTTTGTACAAATACAAGACAAATGAAATATTACGTTAAAAAATGAACAGTATTTATGTGCCTGTTATCACTTTATTTACAATTCTATACGCAACCGTGACAAACAATATCATTACAAGTTCTGAAATCAATATTCAAGCTTATCCTGTCAACCAGCACAAAAGAGTATTTCTTTCGCGGAACGTGTTTCTCCGCGAGAAAGTGTATGTTAACCGGAGATGAATTTAAGATGGTACATGAAAATATTTATTGTGCAAAATAGTGAACCTTTTGAGGTTCCCAACACGTTGAAGATATTGTTTAGTTACAATTAAATGTTAAATATTGTGGTATTGCCGGAGAAGCTTTAAATAGTATATCATTTAAAAAGTATATCTGTAAAAATAAATTATGTTTGAGGAAGAATATTGGTGCTTCATGCCATTGTTTACCACTATAAATACAAATATAAGGTATCATAAAATGAATATAGAAGATACATATATTACAAAATCTCCGTAATGTAACGTCCAATTAGAACACTTGTTTAACTGTCCTGTTACAACAATATTTTTCGTTGTTAAAGAAGGGAAACAAAAAACTTAAAAAAATATATTTTTGGATCAATGAAATGGCTACAGAGCAAAACGGCAGACGTTAGACATAAAAACGATTACCCATTAATAGAAAACGAAAATAACGCGCAGCAGGTGAAAAGAAAGAAGTGTTTAAGTGTTTTAAGAAAATAATGGCTAAATACGAAAGCGTGAAGAGATACTTTCTTCTATTATTCAAGGTGAGCAAGAAGTTAAAATGGAGCCATTCTTCGCGAAGGTAGAAGGCTAAGCCCATGGGTTCTTCCTGAGTAACATGCCTGAGAAAAGATACGGCTCCCGCAAGCACGATCACATTAAAAAACAGAGAAGAAGTAACGCAATTTCGCTCGCAAATGGAGAAGGTGGTTTCAGGGAACACTGACAGTAAGACAGGAATTCTCAAGCAATGTGGAGAACAAGAGTGATAAATATCACGACAATTCTTTTAATGTTAATTTTAGAATGAATGAACTACTGTTAGAAGAAATGAAATAATTTTTATAGGATGCAATACATGAAGAAGGACATGAAACATGAAGACAGTGATATTTATGACCCGGTGTTGTAATCTATTCTTCTTCTCTCATACGTTGAAAAGAAATAAAAAATAAAACAAATATAAGAAAAATGGTCACAAAATATTATAATTTTTCATTCATAAACCGTGAATAAGTCGATTGTCATAATACCAGGAATATCTTTTCCATATTTACCATAATTGATTCTCAGAAGTAACGAGGTTGCGCAGAAGAACGTCGTCGGAAGCATAAATAGATTTTTGAAGTAGCGCACCTTTACCATACATGTCTTCCATTCAATATATTATAGTTCACTTAAGTCTGTCAGCGAATCATATTTTAATTAACTATTTTCTGCACGGTGTTCGTGTATTGCTCTGAAGAAGATACGAAACACACAAAAATCTTGTTTTGATATTTGGTTTGTTGATTGTTAAGGATTGGAATTGCATGATATGATGTGTATTATGACGATAAACACTCAAACTGCAACACCTTAAAATGAAAATCAATTTTGGAACTCCATGAATCCTCATACACAAGGATTTACGTTGAGAAGACAATGATGATTCAAAATACTAAAATTAAAGTTAAATCAGTCATCTACATGAAATTAATTTTCATGACGTTCTGCTAATATTATATTTTCCCCAATATTAGATCATACATGTCTTAAATCTTCGAAGTCTGAAAAAATGATATTTATTTTTTTACACATATCTTGTAAATAATAATAATAATAAATTTATTGTCAAAAAACAGTACAAACTGCGTATGACCTCGTGAAGGACAATAAACTAATTTACTCTCCGGAAGCAAGCAAGGGACCATCCCATCAATTCCGATCAAGGGCCCTGAGGCAGAGGCGGATTCAAAAATTTCAGCAAAAATTCCTAGAGAAGATGAAAAGTTACCTGCGAGTTATAATACTAATAGAATGTCAATATGTTTGTAATTTAACGCAAAAAATTTACAAATTATTATCGAACTATAGATTATTCTGAGTATAGTGTTTAAAAATCATAAGAATTGAAATAACACTAAATTCACGATGTATTGTTACAAAATATAATACCCGTTCCCATCTATTTGCTTTTATGTTTTATTAATTTTAGATTATCAAAAGATTTAAGAAAATAATACGTGGTAACATACTATGAAAGTGAAATGGAAATCAAATGCTATTTCATATGCTCAGTGTGTAAAATATGATTTTTGGGATGGTGTATCTTTTTTGTGAAATGAAGCAATAAACGATGGTATGTTCATTTTAAAGATTGATAAATAAATTTTCTCTCTCGTTGAGTTGTCTTCTCAATGTCTACAGAATATGGTAAAATATAGCAGAAGTTCCTTCAAGAAGAATCTAGACCACTTAGTGATATTGTACAATTTATTCTCATAATTCATACTTCCAACATTTGGTTGTGAGATAATAGGTGGAAAATATTTTTCAAAATTACTTTTAATAATGAAATACTTAAATATCCAGATTTTTTTGAACTTGAATATGAATTTTTGTATGAACCTCTTAAGAGCATGACTTTTTGTTGATATTTACAGCTTATTCATATGAAATTGAATTAAATCCAAAAGCATAATCTTAAAAGACGTCCTTATATCAAACTACTACACACGTGTATCGAATTAAAAAATATCTCCGGATTACGAACGGAACAGATGTGTTCTACTGCTTCACTTGTAAGGGAAATGTAATTGTGCAATAGAAAAAAGAAAACAAAGGTTTGATTCAAATATGTTTATACTTAAAGATGAGTAATAATAATTTTTTTTAGGAATTATTATTTCTCTTATCGGCTTGAATTGGTTAAGATAAGATTTCAGAAAAAAGCATTTCTAAAAAGAAATAAGGATCCACAGAACTATTAATGAATTAAAGTATTTTATAATTTTGTATATAATGAATCACTAGGATTCAATCTATCTCATAGATATAGAGAAAAATTAAAACAATAAATTAAATTAGGAGATTTTTGTTAAATACAAATTTTGAAAGCAACCGAAGTGTATTAGCATCGGAACCCCTTTCCAATCGTTGCAGCAGAAATAAAAAAAGAATATACGTCAACACCTGTGTGCAGACGGAGCGAACACGAAACACAAGGCGTGAAGAAGCTAGAAGTTCATTGGTATTCGATCATCTCCAGCGCAGAAATCGACGAGGCAGTTGCGTGAGTGGCTCGCTACATGAAGAATGCGTCAGAAAACACTCGTATCTTCCGGTCGAGAGAAGAAGGAGTGTTGAAGGGAGCAGAAGGGAGGGCAGTGCGATTTAAGGGTCCGTCCACACTCCGTCCGTGGTGTTCCGAGCGCGGTGCAGCCACGGTGATGCATAATGCATGTTCCGACCGCACGCCAACCACCGCCGCTAACGCACAAAATCAGAATATTCAGCCTCCGATACAGTGTATTGATTCAAGTAGACAGCGGTGGAGGCATTTGTGCATACAGATACGGGTGCTGGGCTCACAGACTTTCCGTGTATAAGGGGAATATGCAGGTTTGCTTGTATGCATGACCGGTACACCTGTAGCTTGTTTGAAGTAAAGTTCGAGTCCTTTCTACCTTGTTGAACGACGTAGTAAACGGGTAATAAATAATAAGAGAGATAATTCAGAAATTATACTACCGATTATTTCTTTTTTTAAACTATAATATATTACATGCGTGTATGAATTAAGTTATGTTCGACCAATAGAAGCTTAGTGATGCAAGTATTTATTCAAAATACTACTTCATTATTAACTTATACATGGATAATCACAATATACATTTATTGTATTTTTAAATACACTAGTTCAAAGAGGTCGCAGGTTGTAGTTTATTTGTTTGTCGAGATTATAATTGAACAATAAATAGTAGAATATATTTACAAACTGCTTACGAACAATTCTTTGAAGTAACTTTGAGAAAATATAACATAATTTGTATTATTAAGATAACATTCTTATGAAATATACTCCCATGATATATCAACATGGAGTAAAACAAAACTTGTACTAGACATAAGGATCAGGAACTATTATCTTGATAATATTATGACGTGCTGGCAGTAGGACAGATTTCGTATTTTCAAGAGACCATGGAAATCTTTTCCTCATTGAAGACATTAGCTCTGTTCACATTGAAGATAATAGAGAATCACATAGTTGTACAATGTAGGAGTGTTTTGGTGACTTCTTATCCCTCAAACTCACTACGAAAATGAGTACAAGTCAACTGCTTCATGACAGGATAAATATTTGTTGTAAAACTGGAATTTGAAACAAATACTAAATTCAATGTTTATATGTGTCATACAATTCTCTTTAAACTAAGCAGTACAAGGAATCCTCATAAGTAATCTTAAAAGTACTTCTCAGAGTAAGTTCAAGTGAATTGTTTCGTATCCCTTCTTGAGTACAACCGAAGCACAGTTTATTCTGGAATAACTCTCTGTTCTTTAAATTATATAAACTCTTTGCTGTTACGCAGAAGAATTTCTTGGGGGTATTTTGGATGGTCTACAAATAAAGTCAGCCGAGGACCTCTGAAGATGAAAATCTTCGCTAAGAAATTTCATTTTTCTGCGGTCTCTTGTATCCTTCACAAAATATTTAATAAACGAAAAGTAGACTCTGAAAAGGATGTCAGTTATCAATCTATAAAATTTTATATAAATGATATTTAAACTATTTACGCTATCACATTACGACAAAAAGATAAAATGTAATTAACATACAATAAAACACTATATGTTGCGTATTTTTTCAATCTTATTTTTCTCCATTAATATTAATTTATAATTAAATAGTGACCCATTATGTCTAACTCTTGGAGATAAAAGGACACAAAGTAAGTTATAGTTGATTGGGAAATCCTTAAGGTTTAGTATGCATTACACTTAACCGTTTGTTGAAATAAGATATGTGTTGAAATATATAAACAAATATCTTCGAAGACAACTTACTATATTGTTTCTTCTCCATATAGTAAGAAATCCTTTGGCAATGTAATTTACTTCTTCCATTGTTAGACTTTCTTCACTCTGTATTGGAATCATCAGAGTATTGACTTAAAATGTTTAAAAAATATCTTTTTTTATCATACATGAACTGAAATACTTAGTTATGTTAAAATATTTTAAAGTTTAAATGCAAAAAATAACAGATTTTTTATTTATGTAATTGACATATTTGTATTCTTTAATTTGTGTGTATTTCTTTGCTATACATTAGCTTCGAATAACCGGAATTAGCGATACAGTGTCTCGAGGTGAAAGCGATGTAACAAGAAGGCAAGCGAGTACAGCAGGGTCTCGTAAACTCGCACTGCTCCAAAGCGTTGGAGAGGAGCTGCAGTAGCTCCGTGCTGACGAGCATTCGGGCGCCGGCGCCCCCGGCTCTGCAGAGAGCCCTTTTTGCACCCTGCGGCCTTGCTGAGAGCCATGAGAAGCTCATCAAAGGGCTCGGCAGGCGAGCGGTATGTCAGTCTGCGTGTTTTTTTCTACACCCAAACATTATGTGGGACGATCGAATAAAAAGCGCTGAGTGGGTATCAAAAATAAATTTAGAGCGAAACGTTTTGCTTGTGTGTTTATGTAGCGTGAGGAGCTTTTTCACTTTCGAAAATAAAACTACTACGTGAATAGCATCTAATATTTTTACTGAACAAACAGTGAGGGACCAATCTTCTCCAATTGTATATACATGTATATGATATTTCAATTACACAAGTTAATTCAACATAATTCATGAATTTAAAAAAAATGTTTGAAATTTTCAATAAATTAGTTACAACGTACGCTCAGTATTAAAATGCAAATTATTTGATTTTAATAAAATTTCACTACATTTTTTAAACGTCATCATATTTCAAATAAGTAGCCTTTAATATCTTCTTTCCGTCATATGTAATCAATTGCCAAAAATGAAGTACTATTAAAATGATATTTTCAGGGTTTCGGAGTTAACGTAATCTTACATTTTCACTCTATACTATTTTATAATATTCTTTTAAATACAAAGTTAATTCGAATTGTCATTTATCTGCCCCTCTATACTCTTAAACGTCTTTCAGCATGAGATCATTGTGAGACAAAATACGGCACCTAAATAAACAAATAACCCGTTTTTAATGCTTTCGTGAACATTGCTACACGTAAAATTAATGCAAATTATGACGTGACGTCAATATTTGTATAGACGTATGTTTCAATGCAGTGTTTGTAAATGGGAAATGTAGCGTGCTATTGGAGCTTAACTACATGAGGCGATAGGAGATAGGTGGTAGGTGGTAGAGGCTATTGTGAGGATAGCTGGGATCACCAACAACGTGGTCTACGTAAATGTTAGTAGAAGTAGTTAGTAATAGTAAGTGATGCTAGGAGTAGTAAAGGTGGAAAGAACAAAGTTGGTGGTTCGCTTTTCAACGGTCACACTTACATGACCTGGGAATTGAATTGAGCTATTGAAGGGAAAAGCAACAATCTTTTTCTGACATCACCGGGAATTGAACATGATTTGATTCAGTACCAAGCAAATTTGCTAGCTACGAGTTACCAAAGGGACTCGACGTTTATTATGCAGTATTTAACCGGGATAATTGTTTTTTGTTAAGTATTGGGTTGAAAATTGGTCATTTATTCTACATTAATTTTACTATTTCTTCGGTTGTGTATAAATTGTTCGCTTGTGTTCAGTTAATATCATTTTAAGATGTTGACCTGTATTATTTCATGCTTCAATATCATTTTAGATTCCATGTTTTCATGCATTGCATACCTGTGCAAATTGGGAGTAGTTCGTGCAAATTATCGGAACATGGAAATCATTAATAACATGGCATTATCAGAAATACTATTAATTTTAAACTCGATATTACTCTTCTGGTTTTCCACATCAAAAAAATCTATACAAAGAAAACATGAATATTCTAGAGGTGTAATGTAGTTTATATAATATGCAGTTACTACTAATTACTGAATTTTACTTCTACGATATAAAATAATTCATTTACTTTAATAAATGATAAAATATTTCTATTTCCCATCAAATGTTAATCTTT
Organism: Laupala kohalensis; assembly: GCA_002313205.1. Classification (NCBI taxonomy): domain Eukaryota; kingdom Metazoa; phylum Arthropoda; class Insecta; order Orthoptera; family Trigonidiidae; genus Laupala; species Laupala kohalensis. Next base: position 341,337 of record NNCF01133304.1, on the reverse strand, counting down.
TATTTTCCTTTAAATTGTTAAATACGTCAATTCATCTTGTACATTATAACGCCAATGGTTTAGTACATTCAAATTAACTGATTGATTTTCAAAACTATTTCCTGCATGCTATTGTTGTTTCTTATTACTCATAAATTTAGTTTTATATGTACTGAGCCTTGTCATGGTAGTAAACAGTGTCTCTGAAGCCCCAAATTGACCCGTTTTTTCGGTGTTCTTCCGCGTAAAGGCGGTATTTTTTAAACAGACTCTTTTGACTTTTGTCTAGGGGCGGTGGTCTATTGTAATAATTCATCACGAATTTTGAGTTATCTTAATAGTTCCGAATTATTAACAATATTTTGATAATAATACTTACTTGTGAAAACGTTTTTGTGTTTTATTAAATACAAATTTGTTGGTATTCGGTTGATATTGTGACACGTAACTACTTTTATGTTAGGAGTTTGCTGAAATGTTAATTTCTCATCTTCCTTCGGGTGCTTGATTGGAATTAATGGGATGATAATTTGCTTGCTTCCGAAAGACAAATTAGTTTATGGGATTCCACGTGCTTATACGCAGTTTGTAACTTCTTTTTTAAATATAAATATATTATATGCACACTAGAAACTATGTAAAAAATATTAATTATTTGAGAGAAGTGAATGAGGTTCAGTGTTATGTTGCGTCATAAGGATTATGATGTCTGGTCAAAGGATGTAAGTACATTATCTTGTTCGAAACGATGTAATAAAATACATTATTGATATGCAAAACTCTATCTATCATTGAACTAGATCGGTTCATGATAACCTACAACTCAGATCTAACCAGTATTATTAATAATGCTCTTGTAACCATGAAGACTTGATATCATTTAAACATTTCGTACAATATCTTTATGCATTTTGTCAAGCTATGCCTATAAATATGGGTATATTGTCTCAATAAACTTTTTAATTATTCATTATTAACTTGATCCTTAAAGAGCTTTATTTGATAATAATTAGCGCTCTAAAATCTAACGGTCGTTCAAAAAGTCTTAAATGGTTTCAAACTTCCAAAGATATGTAATATCTGGCATGAGAGTAAACGAGAATATTTCTTTTATCTAACCTAAATATCCCAAGGGAAATTAAGCAACCGCTTCGTTCTACACATCTACAGCACTGCGGTGCAGGCCTACTTCTCGGTTAATTAAGTTAGTCTGAAACGTGGCAGGTAATAGTTGCAATCAAACGATTGTGGAAGTTAGCGGGTGGTAATTACCATAATGGAGAAACCAAGTCTCATGAATCGTTCACCCTGTGAGGGAGCGTTAGCGAATCTCTTCCTTATTACACAACGAAAGGTAGACGTTCCTTTCTGCAGTTTAAAGAATGGATATTATTTCCTGCTTAGCATGAGTGTTAAATTTTGAGCTTGTCTAAATAGATTCTAGAGCTAGACTGACTTCAGGAAAAGAGTCGAATGATAATCATGTGACATGAAATATTGTAATTTACGCTATTCACGTTTACAATCATCTTATAATCTTGTAATTAAGAGGAAAGTTGCAATAGTCAAAATGTCTTCGCAATTTTGTAACTATTTTCCCTTTTGCTATATTTGACAGACGAAACGTAAATTACAGAAATGCTACACTTCAAATTTACAAAAAAAACATAAAATTGTCGTGACGCCACCTCGAGTATGCCCAACTAAGCATGTTAGAATGGGGTCAGGCGCGCTAGCAGACGAGACTAGGTTACAAGGTTGTGACGTCAGGCTATAAACCGTACATATAGGGTACGATCAGAGGATCTCGCCCACTCTCTACTCTCTCGCCACCTGGTCTGCCAGCCGGACCGAACCCGGGACCGCCAGCCTCCGCTCCGACCGTGCTGCTTACTGGCATCCGCCGAACTACGGTAGACTGACGAGCATGACCTCGCCAACACTTCTCTCTCGGCCTGAACCCCATCAACCGTCTTTGTGAGTATTACGCCTCTGGAGCTAAACACCCGACGTCTACTCACCTTTGCCGTGTCCAACCTCGCAGCTCAGCTCGGCCAAACACGGAGTTGCGAGCAAGTCCACGTCAAAATTTACATACAGACACTGACAACAGATCTAAAATTTATAGTAGTTGATTTTGATTTTCTACTTTAATAGTTTGTTCTTCAAATTATTTTGTAACGGAATTGTTTTATTTGTCTATGTAGTTTTTCTTCCTGTTACCAAAATAAATCTTACATATTTGTTTGCACATTTCATTCACCTGACGATGGCAGTAATCTACAACTGAAAAGTCGTGATATTTAATAAAAACTTGTCTACATGAATAGTCGGAAGATACGCATAATACGAAGTGTGAGACGCATAATACTAAGAGAGAAAACTAGATTCCCATGAAAAATAAATAAATAAAATTCATCCTGAAATGCTATATCTCATTATAATTGAATTTTAATAGACAAATCGAACCGTGAAGAAGAATTAAGCATATTAATATAAAATCAAAAATTCTGATGAATATCTAACAGGATTGTATTTGTACAGGTTTCGTTGATACTCAACTTCTAGAGAAAAGAATAAAGGTTTTTTTTAACTCTATTATTGCCGTTATCTCATGTAGATTATGGCTACATAACATTTATTTCATTTCTTCCACTTACATCCAGATGTAGGGAAAAACATTGTAATTCAGCTTAAACACATAGACATATGCCTAATTTTCATGTTCATTAATGACTAAAATTTGATATTAATAAACGGTTTACTCTTCATATGGATTCGTCGAAAAGCATAATGATATTCGTAGTTACTCTTCAAACATTTATATAAAATATCGCGGTAGATAGTATCTTCACCGTGGTAGTTGGTAAAATATATTTGATTTTCCGCGTGCACCGTAGACATAAAAGCACTTACAGAAAATTCGAAGTTGCCTCAAGACCTTCTGTTATTACTTAACATAGTATAAACACAAGAGACAGAACCAATTTAATGAGTTAATGCTTCGTTACTACAAATTAATACAACATTCTCGCGAACATAGTCATTCTAATCATAATAAAATTTCATTTTCTGTTTTAGACGAGTTGAATGTGACCACCATCCGAAGCAAGATGAAGGTGGTACCGCCGAGACATTGTCTGCGCGCGTGTCCTTGAATAGTAACCTGAGGGTGAGAGGGGAAGCCAGAGTACTTTTCTAAAAACATTGACTCAACGTCGAAATAAAACTAGCGTAACTTAGTCCGTAATTGTATAGGAACTTATCTACATAAATGGTATTTGTACGACATTGAGCTTGTGTTATACTACGTTCACCGAAAGGGAGGACAATAGTTTTAGTTTTTAGGTTTTAGTTAGTCTAGTAGCAGCCGGATCGCGCACGCAAGTCGAGCGTCGACATGCTATCGGAGTTCCTCAGTGAAGACTCGTGACTCACTGAGTTGATCGCAGATGTTATTCGACATGTGGATGAAAAGGTAGCTCTTGTAAGAAGTTTTGTCGGATCATACGAAAGAATGTCCAAGGCATTGCTCTTTGTGTTTAACACTACTGCTACATACTTATGTACACTTTTGTGGTATTAATTATTAGAATTAGTAAGATTTATATATTTAATTTACTATGAATTTGATGAATCGTGAATACATCTTATCAGTTATACTGTACTTGATATTATCAAATATAATATATGAACGTGTGGGGACCATTAATAACACAGACACGTGTAGATAAAAATGTATTCCATGGCATTAAACAGTAAAAAGAAATATTTCCAAAAATGCATATATTACACTTTATTTCTTCTCCAGAGTACGTGTTCAAAATTGAATAATATTAAGTTCTTTTACGAAAGCGATTCCTTTTAAATCTCCTCCATAAAGTAGGGACCGACGTAGCACAGGGATTGTGTTACCTAAACTGGCGCTTTTGTCCCCAAACTCACTAGTTCATTGTGTGCTTCTGTACCGTAACCATTGCTGCATGTGTTTTCACCTCTTAACTCAGTTTTTATGAGTTTATTGAATATTTATTCTTTACACCTACTTGGTTAGTGGGTAAAATTATTGTTGTGTAGATTTTCGAATATTTTTTAGCGCTACGAGCAGATATCGGGAAAAATTTTGTTTACTTTATAATAAAGATTTTTAATAGTTGCACAATTAAATTTCTTTTGAAATTAATAAAAACTAATTGATGTTGTAAGTTAATTAAATTGTAATACTTTAAAAAAATATAAAGATAGAATACAAAAAAAAGGCATCTATCCCCATTTATGAAAAATATTTTCTTAACACTAAGTTTTGCGGAAATCAGTGCCAGAAACTGTTAGCTTACATCCTATTCTCAACTGATATTTCACTAAAATGCTTTTTGGGTGAGAAATCACCCGAGGCGTGTAATAATTTGCAAGCACGCAGAAATTCCTGAAACCCCATTCAATAGGATTTTCACGCCAAAGTGGACAAACAAGCTTTCGTCGGAGAACAGTCACTTCGTTGGCAGGTCATCAAGGGTCTCCCCGCAGCTACAAGAAACGTTGGAGCACTGTGTCGTTGGCGTTCGCTTCTAGTGCCTAATGGACGGACGGACGGACGGACGGACGTTCACCCACGCGTCACTCTCACTCCTGTTTCTGCCTCTACGCTTCGCTAGTGGCGTGTGCATCCGCATCGCGAACGGGCGACGCGCCAGACTCGCGGTGAACTCTTTCGGAATAGCAACGGGATGGTGCTGGTGGGTTTGTGGATATATGGGAATAAAAAGGAAGCGGAGATGCTACCACATCGGTGGTCTTGCGGTGGCATCTTCGCTCCCTCGATGTCGCTGAGTGGTACGAGTTCGAACTCTGCTCTGTCGACGTAGGTGAGGCTCGTTTCCCTCACCCACTCCAGGCATATGTCGATTCGGTACCGTGACTTCCCCAGCAACCCAACATCTCTTCTTCCCAATTCCATTACCCAAGTCCAACCTGGTCCAAGCCGGAAAAACCTGAACCTCACCAAAAACCATAAAAAATAANAATCCGCCTCTGCCTTAGGGCCCTTGATCGGAATTGATGGGATGGTCCCTTGCTTGCTTCCGGAGAGTAAATTAGTTTTTTTTCCCTCCACGTGGTCATACGCAGTTTGTACTGTTTTTTGACAATTAAAAAAAAAATTATTTAATTATAGTACAGCATTAACATTGACAATGACGTATGTGAAAAATATTAAATAGAAGGAGAGGGGAACTTCTGGTATGGTAAATGATAGTAATTGTGAAAAAAGGGGGGAGATTAAATAATGGATTCGATCAAGGGAAAGCACAAATCACCAAACAGAATCAACCTTTAAAACATACTATTATTAAAATATTGATAGAATAGACAATACCATTTTATTACTTAATTATAATTCGAATATCCTCTGTCAACACCGGTAATCATTCTAGAATATATGGGAGTTGACTTATCTCTAAAAAAATTATTAAGTGTGACTTAGAGACTTCAATTTAATCGGAAATGTTATTTACAATATTTGCATTTTATAACAATTATAAAATACACAACATTATTAAATAGACGCGTCATAAATATCGCCAATTAATTATAACATTATGGTGTATTGGTGAAATATATGTTGTGTGGGGTGTTTTATAATTTTTATCACGGTGCATATTGACGTTATCATGAATTTTACATTTTATGTTATTTTCGGCGATGAATTAGTCTGTTTGCCTATGTTGCGGGTTGTGTATTGTGCCCAGGAATTTACTCTCAAAGAAGTGCGTCTACATTTTTAAGAAAAGAATTAATATCTTTATTTAGAGCTACGGTAAAAGTAACTTGGCTTTTAGCGGTATACATGAAAAAAAATTCACCATTATTATTATTATTATTATTACATAAACATTATAGGTTTGACAGAATCAGAAGTAATTGTGTAACAGTTATTCATATTTCAATTATGGAAGGTAATACTTGTATAAGTGAGGTTGCATGGTAGAATGATGGTATGAGACGTTTGAGGTTCTGGAATAAAAGTGTTAGTGAGTAAAAAGAAGAAGTATTCGTTTATTTTTGAAGATATTTTGAGGGTTTCTTCGACCTGCTAGTCGTGGCTCTAACCACACAGTCCAAATTCACATAATGTTTTTTTGTTATCTCTCAAAATGATTGAAAGCATGTACTTTGGCTATGTGTATGATTTTTGGTAGAAAATATGATAGGAGTACCGCAAGCTTTGGTGTTAGATACGTGATTCTCATTTGTAGGGTTTTATAAGGCAATGTGTAGGGAAGGTAGATGGACTGCCATGTCTACCCGCGTGGGAGAGCACAGAAGCACAGAGAGAGCTCCACCAACTTGCTTGGCCGACCACCAACCTAATTTGGGAAAAGCGGATGTCGCTTGCCGCAGGTCAATCACTGTGCACCACGTGGCCCTAATGCGGCGCTGAGAACACCAAGTCCTATCCGCTGCCGTTGTAAGGGGTCTTTTAGGTAGAAATACGCGAAGGCCGTCTCCCCTAACGTAGCGGTGTGATACAGTGGCGACGCAGTGCGACATCTGCACACGCTTGTTTGCTCCATTTTATTTTCTTCTCACATCATAAATAATCTAGCACATGTACTTCAGTGGAGATGAAAGGACAAATAACTTTGTTGGAAAGGACATAGTGTGGTTGCAGTATAAATAAGTCTAACAAGATATGCGACACTTTGGTTGTTTCTAAGCTCAATCTATATCGTACACAAGTGTCACTCAGAGTGGTTCATATTTCTTGCATCTTCATTTGTGGCACGTCAATAACTATCTCACAAGTATATGAACAATGGAATCTTGCCGTTATACCCACCCAATAAAAGAAAATTATATGAGAATTTCTTCACTTTTTTAACATTTTGTGTTTTTTGTTTTTATAAATGTTAATACTTTTTGTAATACTGAATTAACAATTATAGAGGTGTGGAAAATTTAATTTTTCCCGTCAATTAATGATTCATACGAACATTACATCTAATATGATCAGGAATGTCCGTTATTTTCTCTGAAAATTTTACCACCCATTTATTATATATTGTTTAAACGTAATGTAAATATTATTAATCTCTAAAGAAATTAGATATACACATCTTTATAAAATATATAAATGCATTTAATTATGTCACAAGGGACTAAGTGTTATTACTTCATGTAGAATACTTCGTCAATTGTGACTGGAAGAACGGTATGTGTAATACTTCTTAGTGGTTGCTGATGGATGACCTGTGATGTTACAAAGCGACGTTAAATAAAAAATGAAAAATGTGAAGTCTCTGTGTATGCAACCCGTTACACAGACGTGTGATACATAAAACTTGGCTGCATTACCCCTGAACTTCAAACATCGAAAATAAGCTTTTGTCAATCGAGACAAGTATATTGGCACCCCGTTGCGTTGGTCCGAAACACGCTACTCAGAAAACCCGGATAAATTGAACCGATTCTTGGGATAATTGAATAGGTTGAGACTGGTCAAGTCAAAAGAGACGTGATGTACTTCTATACTCTTAAACGCTCTAATTTATTACGCGTAACATTTGGAGAGGAGGGAGGGGAAATGAGTAATTTCATACAGAAAGAAGTACGTTATTCTAAGGAAAGAGTACTTTTTTGCATTTGAATATATCGTCACATGCGATGGCAATTGAATGTGACATAAATAAGTATACATAAAATTTCTTCTCGCAGACACTTTTGTTTTTCTATTTATACCAACATTTTGGATAATCTGAATTTTCCTTAACCAGAATACGCAATGGCCTCAATTAGTTCAGATTACTGGTCTTTCACTGTGTTAGAAAGACCTAATGGATTGTTTCCTGTTGTAAGACATCGCCACATAGTAAACTTCAATAACAATGTAAAATTTAATCTTTTACATTACTAAATCTTAGTACTAATTAAAGAATTGAATATTTTGCATAATGAATTATAAAAGAGAATAATTATGGAAGATTACATAGAGTAGAAAGTTTTCTGCTAAATATTCTAATTCGTTTTACAGTGAAGCAATCTCTCACAATTTGCGTGTCAACGCCTTAACAACAAATACAAAACTTTTGAATAGTTCTTCCTCAATTTTTAGTATAAATTTTAGTTTTTTATTCTACATTCTATAAAATAATACTCGTATTGTAATTATGTAACAATGAAAGAAAACTTAATTTTTATAATACAACACTTTGTTAAATCGTGTAATTATTTTTAATGATCGGTTCAATTTTTTAAAATCCATAACTCTTTTTAGAAGTTTGACGAGATTGAAATAAAATTCATTCCGTCTATAAAAGTCTATTGGGTCCGTATATGTAAGTCTATGTATTTATCATCCATTCTCTGCACATCAGTAGCAAATTTCATCATTCTTTACTCGGTAGGTAGCAAATTCTTAAGAGAACGGATCCATTATCCTGTGACTGTGAAGCAACAAACTACGTTTTCACGAAAGAAAGATAATTACGGTAAACGTTTTCCCGATAACCGTAACGTCATTAGCATAGAACGGCTTCATTACATTTTTGGAGCATGATTAATTTTTCGTATATTTTATATTACTCGGCTGTACAGTATTAAGGGAGAATTTTGTTACATTTGAGATGTAGCGGGATAACTTTTCGAAGGAGCAAAGAGAATGAAGAGGATGAATAAGAGTTGACAGAGAGAGAGAAGTGTCAACGACATATTTTAATGACTTGCGAATTCAAGTAACTAAAGCCATGAAAATAAAGAGGAACTTACATGATACAAAACTTGTTTTTTGAGTGTCTGCGTGCTAGTTGAAGTGTGGTGAAGTTGCTGCGATGAGATGAAGTGATTCTTCAATGCCTCGCTATTAAGCTGGTAATATGCAGGATGAAGTGATATACTGGGTTGAAAAGTAGTTCTTGAAGTGTGGAAGATAGGACCGGAAGCTGAGAACCCCTGGTCGAAAGCATGGTTGGAGGCGAGAGCACGGACGTTTGACTGCGAAAATCGTCTCATCGATTATTGTCGTGATGAGGTCACCGGGACGTGCGTATTGTCGCCTTGAAAAAGTTTTGAAGAGAAGTGGTCAGCTTGCGAGGCAAATGAAAAGAGAACGAGAGAATGAAATTATGGTCGACACCACGAATCTGCGTGCAATTCGCGCGTCGTCACGCGTCGATTACGTATCGAAATGCAAATATCGACTGTCAAGTGAGTCTAAAGGAAACACTCTTGGCATGACGTAAATCTTAAATGAAACTGTTCTGGCTAGGAATGCGATAATCAAAGTTTCTATGAATTTGATGATGGATAGAGCTTATTGATGAGCATAATTTTTACTACCCCTTTTTTAACTCAATGGGGTAATATTTAAATCGACCCATGAGATTTGGAGAGAGGAAATAACCATGAAAGTATAACTATTAAGAAATGTCATTCATTTGCGAGATTGAGCGTTGTTTCCACATACTAGTCATGACCAATTTGCAACAAAGGCATTTCAGTAAATAGTTTTTCTTCGAGATTGAATAACTTTGAGATGGAAAGTCGTCACGTCGGATAAAGCGGACAGAATATGTAGATACAATAATCACTGTACCCCAGAATTACAAGAAAAGTGACCAATGAAACGTAAGAATTTTTAAGAAGATTAAAAAAAGTAAAGTAGAAAAAGTTAACCTCTTGCATATTTTACGGAGAAATGTTGAAAAAGATGGGAATCCAATTAATTGTAACATATTATCAATGGTGTATCAAAAAATATTTACACTAAATATTTTTACTCTATTTTCAGAGATAATGATTAAAGTGTACAACACACTGGAAATAGGTTACGTACTGGAGAAATTTCATCAGTTGATATTAGCAACACTAACTGATTTGGAGATCCTTGCACCTCAGTACCTTTTTATTCCAGTCTTAAGAGACCAGTGTGTTCAGTTGCTCCTTTCCCTGCAGCTGATAGCAACATATCTCTTTTAGCGGATGAGTGTATTGTGCGTGAACCATGATGTCGGCCTGCAGTTACTGCTAGTGCCCCACGAACCAATATTTTCTTTGCTACTTTCTAATTTATTTTAAGAGTACCTCACGAGTAAGATTTAAGTTCCTACAACATTTCTGAGAAACTTTACTTTACCGTTCTTAATTTTTGAAATAAATATTTAAAATATTGACTTTTCAGTGCTTCATTACAAAAATAACAAAACACATGTCCTCTTACACGTTTTATGTTTTTAGAACGTCTAATAGAAGTTATCATTTGCCATTAGTAACTTTCCAAAATGGTCCAATGTTCCCGAAATATCTCTTTCAGCTAATAATACAGTGCTCCGAAACTAGTTTGGCCATTACAACGCTATAAAAAGATACTACACGACATTTATTCTGCCAGTGCCTTATAGGCACGATCTCGATCTTAAGTGATGAAATTGAAATGTCGGACACTAAGGGTTAGCTACACTCTTTGCCATCTCGTGATAGTTATCATTTAGTTATTCACTTTACCCGGGTTCTATAATACACATTACCCAGGAACCTACACAAAGAGATTACATCAACAATGTCTTCTTTATATATTCATAGCTACAGAATACACCAGTATGTATGGTATTCACATTGAATGTTAAATAATTGAAGACTGATTTATGACGTTATTTATGAAAATATTTCTCCATCTCATGATTTAAGTGCAGTAAATAAGGAGTGAATTCGCAATACATAATATTTTTTTAAAGAAAAAGAAAACATTTTGAATGGAGTTCTTAAACACAAAGTTCTCACACATAGAAGTGATTCTAACTAAAATTTCACGACAGTTTTTAAAAGAATTTGTGGTCCGTGTGAATCTTTTAAATTACTCCCTGCGTTTGTTTACACTTCATCCAAATCTTTCTTCATGAATACAAAATAGGAAAGTTTCCCCAGTGCAGACTCATTTAAACTCCGTTCGCAAGATGAACGTTTTTGGTAATTTACAAGTTCAATATTGCGAATACCTTTAGAACAGTTAATAAAACCGTCTTCCATCACTTTTTAATTATCCTATTCAAGACGAATTCCCGTATTTGAACACTTATATTTATTCGTAACTATATGTGCATAAATATAATTTTCACTGTCGAAAATCTCTCTGAACATTGAGCTCTAGTATAAACAATCAAAATGTACGTAATCACCATTCACCAGATCATCCGTCCCACCGTCATAGCGCTACTGAATTTACGATATAATTTAATTATTTCTAGTATTATTCACAAGAACGCGGTGAACCTTTTACAATATGTTTTATTTATTACCCACAATAATCATTGCACAGCCGTTGATGTTAACAGGTTTTCTATGTCATTTTATCTCATTTTGGAAATTATTGAGATCGCGCATTTCTTTAACATATAATTATTTTACATTGTTTGTTTTAATTTTAATTTATTCATCAATAATTTACTCGATAAACACTTATACCATGCGTTTGTCGCAGGTGGCAACAAAAATTTCAACATTTCCTTCGAACAGAGGACACCTGTTGTGGGGAAATAGGTTTCTCTATGAGATTTACATTGTCCTAATGGAATGAAAACTCAATAAAACGCTAAACGTATGAGCTCAAAACGCGTATATCATTACTCGCGTTTATCTTGTCAAGGGTTACATTCAAATGAACACTCTATAGATTAAAGTGGTTTATTTCACATTCTACTTTTACAATTCATGTAATTAAACCAATCATCAATTCACATTTTTTCTTGTACTTTGTCTATTACTTTGGTTTCTTTTATTGTGTCTAGTAATTGAATCTTGTATCTTGTGCCATGTTTAATTCAATTATATTCAGGGTCATTATTTGTGTTAGGTGAGTTTAGTATTAGATCATTTGCAGAGCCATTTTTGTTAGTTTAGTTTAAAATTGGGTTGATTATTCAGGGTTTACTTGAGTAATTGTTACAATTTATATATTTAAGCGTGTTTTTTAATGGTTCTCCGGTATCAATTTATATAATTCTATCCAAAAATTTTATCGATTTATATATTCATACTAAATAAATCAACAGTTATTTGCAGTATATCACAAGTATTTCTTTTGCAATTTCTTAATTATCCACTGATATCCCTGTAGATTGTAAGCTATTAGATTTGTATCACCACTTACTAATGTACATAGAGGGAAAAATGTTTCAAGAATATTTAAATATAAGGAGTTTAATTTATAAGCGTACGTTCAATAATGAATTTGTTAGAAATATTCGATTTGAAAAATATATAAGTAAAGATCATCTGACCCATATCGATTCATATCGTAATTTTCACTTATCATATAATGTGAAACTAATCTTCATTGACGTACTAAATGACACACTATATCTTTAAACATTTTCGTGTTAATACAAAAATACAAAATTTCAGAGGATCAATAATGTTCCTTCTATTAATTATAAACAAAACTATGGATCAACGTGTGCTTAGTTGAGTACAATTTGGATCTACTTTAATACAACAGCGTCTCGAGTAATCCATGATTTGTTATGTAATTATATTTTTTTCAATCCATATAAAAATCGAATTTCGGTTGTTCTGTATTGAGTGCCTTATAATCTGATGTCTACTTTACGTATCTAAACTTGTTTCAGGTATACGAAGAAAAATTGTACACACGTAAGTTGTACTGTAACAGAACAATGAATTAACAAATCTACCTAATTCGATTAAAGTATCACGGAAATGTATCATGTATTTCCGATTCCTCACTCTGTGAACTACAATCAGACATGTATTGGGCATGATTTTCGGAAAAAGTTAAAATTGACATTGAATAGTAAGTGTTAATAGCAAGATTTTGATACAGTGAAGGAAGTATGATTTAATAATTAATATATAACATTGAAGGGACATTTTTGGAGAACACAACTCGTGATGTGCTGCTCCATATAAAAAAAGAATCATCAAGCAGGTTTTTTAGGAATCCATCAATAATACTCTGATAATGGGCATAGTATTATTAACTATTAAAGCCGATAATTCACTGATAAGATTAGATCCAAAATTATTTGTTTATGTTTCAATAATCAGAGAAATATTAGCTTTAAATTATCTTACACTATTGTGTGTCTTTGATGCACGATATTGTCAATATTTTATCTTCCAAACGCAACTCTAGTACATTAACTCAAGCAATAGCACCGTAGATATTTGAAAATATTTTCGCATTACACAAATTAAACATTTTTATTTTATTTTATGTAAAATATTTAAAAAATCGAACATACCAGAACCTTAAAATACAACGGTTAAAATAGATATTATCTGTTGAATAATATAGAATAAATAGATAATAATAATTTATTCAATATATTCTTACTGATTTACTAACTTTTATTTTATATAATTTAATTTAGTATTAATTTAGTATAATAATAATTGCACAATTACGCAAATTGAACACTTAATAAGATTTTCACAAAATATATTTTGTAAGTTGAAATTGCAGACATGATTAAAACCCCATAACTTAGTTCATTAATTTACAAATTATTGTAATGTATTATAAGTGAGTACTATAATCATCAATAATAAAATGTTATTTCATCCACAAAACAAAGTATATTGCACGCTTATAGAGAAATACATATAAAAATTCGTATTGCTTTATATTTATAGAAAGGAAATTTAAAATTTTGCATTTTTTCTACGTGGAATATTCTAGAGGTGAAATCTACGCGAGGGAATAGTTCGTTCCCTTACAGAACAACTTGGGTCGTGTTATATCTAGTACAGAAATCTTCTTTTGTGCTCCTTGTCCCGTTTACTAAGTTGGACTGTGCGAAAAAGTATACCCCAACACTAAGAGGAAGGAATCTGCTGTATCTCTTGTTTTGCATGAAATGCGTGCAGCGCTACCAAGATGCATCTGTCTGATAAATGGCTCCGTCACGATCCCTTCGGGAGAAAGAGGGAGGGAGTTGCGAATCTAAAAGTAGCAAATATCTCAATTCCTGTTCAGCGCCCATTCGCTATGCAGGATTGGAGAAAACGAAACAAGGGTGTGGGGAGTGAGGAGAGTGGGAGGAGACTGTGGTGCGATGTTCGCCATCTCCAATTGGCTGCTTCAGTTTCTTCTCGTTGATGGTTTCGCTTGCATCTGCAACTCAAGGAAGCAACGCTCCGTTTCGCAAATGGCGAAGAATGAGAACAAAAGAAACGAGGTCGGCGCAGGCGGTGAAAGAAAAAGATGGTGGCGCAGGTGGTGGCAGCGGTGAAGGATCGTGGAGAGGACTGAATAGGAGTGAGGGAAATAGAAAACTATCCAAGTAAAGATGATAAAGGAAACACAATTCATAACGGATGTAAATTATCCACAGGGTTAGTCATAGTGTAGTGGTTAGAAGATTCGTCATCTACCTCTGGTGATGCTGGTTCAATTCCCGAATTATCCAAGTAGAATTGGTAATGGTGGACAAAGTAGGTCTGTGGAATATTTTCTAGGTGTACTCCTGTTTATCGCTTGCCTTTTATTTTACTGGAGTTTTTTCCATCTTCATTTCATCATCCTTCAAAACAACCAACATTCGCATCTCCACATTCGTCAGCATATCCACAGAGAGTATGGGGTAAATGGCGATGGAACACAGCCTTGTGTAGTCTCTCCAACAAAATACTGAATAAATACAAACAAATTTGATAAATTAAAAAAAAATGCGGAACATGATTGTTAACGTGGTGATGGTGACCAGGTGACTTTTGTAATGTTGATGATCGTACGTGGTGATAGTTGCGAAAACGTTGTCCCAGAAGTAAAAGAAAAAGAGAGTTGTGGTAGAGGGGATTGTAGTGAATGCTCAGCACAAGGACTGGAAACAAACGACTCCGGCTCCGCGTTCGGACAAGTAAACATCCTCCAGCAGCGCTTCCAAGAAGAAGACTCAACGAAGGGACACAACGAGGGTGAAACGACAAAAGCAAAACAAAGTGCGAAACAGAACAATGTTGCTGAACGCCACTACTGCCGCCACCCCCGCCACCACCCCCCCTCTCCGAAGCCTTGGCCTCTAAATCAAGACGAATGCGAGCAATCTACTTGAGAGGCGCCTCCTTTTACTCCAAGCTGCTATCCCTTCCTCCCACAGCCTCAACCCTCTGTCCGTTCGCCTCTGGTTTCTGTTCACTATAAGAAGCGATGTCACGGAGACGCAAATACTCCGTAATGACGGCTCTAATGCCGTGCTTCTCTTCTCCTTCGCGTCATATTTCCTTTGTGTCCACAAAAGCACATTCACATCTCATCCTTGACTGTTCCAGGTCACTACGAATGTTGTCGTATATTGTTGAACAACTGTATTTCGCTTCTATAGAAGCGGATGGTCAAAGATCTCATCAAGAAAGACATCATGCTACCAAGGCATTTCATCGTCTTAAACACAGAAAGGATTCTTTGTTTTCTTTGGAATCGTAAGAGTTAGGGTAGACAAAACATGACAATTTAGTACTCAGACTCTCTCTAGAACTAGTTAACTTCTTAATTCCACATGTGTGTGATAATGAACGGCTTACAAAAACCTTTTAAGCGTCCAATACTTTTATTACTAATAACTCGATGTGGTTAGAACGTAAACAAATTAATGCTGCAAATTACAAATGAACTGCAGAAATAAATATAGAAATGATCTTAGTGGTTTAAAATATAGTAATGAGAATTTAGTGATAAATAAGGATAATTTTATTTAAGAAATAATATTTGAAAGTATATTAAACTGAAGGGATAATATCAACTTCAGATGAAACAAATGTCATTTGTTTGATTTGAAATTCTGAATTTCATTTTATTTACTAGCACAAAATATTCAGTGACCTTGTAAATAAAATATAAAACAATTAACATATTGTGTTCATTATTTCATACGTTCTATATCCATGAAGTTTTAAAATAACATGGAAATATGTATTCTCGTTACGTATAGTATTTAAGATTAAAGAAAGCACTTCTATAAATTAAGCCGAAAATTCTTTTCCAATGCAGGTCTATATCAAAAGTTTTCTCTTACCAATACTATGAAGCTTCCTGAAGAATTCATCAGCAAAATAAAACTGGTTTAGGAAGCAAGTTTCTTTTTATTGCTTACAACTTCGCTGAACATAATCGAGTGATCATTTATATCTCCTAATAAAAGTTAATGGATCAGTAATAATACATTAGACTTTGATGAAAGTGTAAGTTACTGGACAAAGATAAAACAGGAATTCTGGGAGCAATCTATGGATGTTATACAAAGAAGCTGATAGAACTTCTTGGAAGGGAAACAAGAGATATTAACAGAAGTATTAAGAGACCCTCACTCTGCAAGCAGTTGGGGAGAAACAAAAGAACTTTTCAAAGTAATTAGAAGAATGACCAAGCTTCTTGTTAATTGTACTCGGCCTTTGAAAATAAAAGAATGAGAAATAATTTCTGAAGTGCAAACTCATCTCGGGAGCACGAATATTCGCGTTCAATCCTAGAAAAGCAAACTTTGCTCTACAGAATTTTAACTTGGAATTCATGTCTTTAACTATTAGTAGGAATATCAGAGAGTAAAATTAATTGAATTTAATTAATTAACAATATTCCAGAGAATAGGGAACTCAATGTTAAATGTAGAACACTTTTTCTGTGAAACTTTCTGATTAAAAAATTATCTAAGGAGTATAAATTTCACGGAGAGAACATTTCACTTCTTTCTATGAAATTGTCTATTTAAAAAAAATTGATGATTTTAGTCAGAGAACATTTCATCAACTTTTCAAAATTGTTTTAAGAGACATTCCAGGATATGAATAATATTTCATATTTGTAATTAAGAAAAAATATAACTACATATTAAATATGATTACGCAGTTCTTTAAAGGCTAACTTCCTCCTGTAAAATTAGCATTTTTCCCTATTATCATCTGTACATTACCTTACTTGATATTTTTTCTTCCCATTTATCGTTAGCTGCATTAATGTTTCCAGTTTTTGTATATTTTTTTACCTCATAACTGAGAATATACCCGTTGCAAACATAAATTTCACGTGATTATAAACATCATCATTAAGTTACGATATCATTGATATTTAGAAATAATATAACTATCGGCCCTTCCTATTTACCATTTTCGATATTATATAATCGGTGTTGCGTGAAATGTTAAATTATCTGCGAGGATATCCTTGTAATGTGTCCTTCTTTGTTAGTCAACTGAGGGATTTTTTTATTAAGCCTTCAAGAACTCTAGAGATTTGATTTAAAAAGTTGATACGTTATTACTCAAAAATACATTTTTGACTGCAGTTATTCATTCCACCTCAATTACCAATTTTAAAATTAGAATTTTAGTAACTTGAGGTCACACTCGTTTGGTTAGTTGGTAAATGCGAATAAATAGGCGATTCCATTGGTATAGCTGTTGAAGCAAAGGATGAAGCAATGATCCGGGATGCAACAAGATTCCAAAACATTTTATCATTGTTTAGTATTAATTATAAAAGTATTAGTATTAGGTAACGTTTTCCTACAAGTCAAGTTAAAACGTTATCGTCGAGACAAATATACAACTCCAAATAGCTATTGTTTTGTTTTCAAAACTATTGCACATAACTATTACTACTAGAACAAATCTCAGGAATACGACCTTGTGTTGTAAGCAGACAAACTGATGTGTATAAAACGTGTGTTATGTGTCTCAATTATAAGAAAATGATTCCTGACAGTTTTAGTGTTCTTAATTTACGTAATACAAGTTTTATACAAATAAATTTGTTTGCTAACAAAACAATTCAGTTGTTTGTTCAACACAAGGTCGTATCTCAAGGATTTATTATTATTGCAGAGCAGATGTTACTACAACATCAATTACCACTCGAGAACATTCTTCTAGTAGACCAGGCAAGAGGCAGAAAATGGCGAAATTTTTAATTAAGGTAGGGTGTAGTTTTACAGGATAAAATATAGGCCCTTCACATCTTTTCAAGGATCGAAGAGATCCTTTCAGGATCACTTTTTTGGAATACGATCTCAATGTGCGAAATTTGCCATTTTCACGTTTCTTTGATCTAGCGACTCGGGTATTAATCCCATATAAATAAAATAAATAAATGAGTTTTAGGTCTTAATAAAATCTATAAAATGAGACTCGTTAATTCAAATCCGTTAATTAGTTATTGCAAAAATCTCAGAAATCCAATGTTTTGTTTTATTGCAATACTCAATGCAACAATTAATTCCTTTTTATTTCTATGGTTTTAAAAATGCAGTGCTTGCAATAACAAAAACAACGATATAATAATGCGTGATGAATGTTGATTAGTTACTGAGATACGTCTAATTATATATCCCAACATTTTTGTAAACAATAGTGGCATTGCTCCTAAAATGATTTTAATGTCCTAAACCAAGGCGGAAATCATTTCGAACACTATAGTTCGTCCCCTTTTAATTTGCTAATGATTGATTGATAATGGCATCCCTATATAAGAAGGAGTATTATTTCAGGACCCAGAGGGGAAAGTCTGTTCCGAAGATATCCTAGGATTAATTCCAAATTTCGAAGATCATCTGTCAAAAACATTTATAAGATATCTCCAATTTGTGTTTACGGAATTAATCCGTGGAATACAGGTTTAAGATGATCTTGAATATGTCTTTGCAGAATATCCTCGGTTTCTCTGTGAAATATATCCTATAAACTTTCTTAGTTTGTACAATGCACATTATCTCCAGATTGTCTGGTCAAGATAGTCTGCACGATGTCTGCAGTTAGAGCTGCTGACCTAGTCCTAATTATATCTTTAGAGGATAGTTTCTACGATATCCTCTCAGGATATCCTCATTTCGTCCGAGGAGGATATTCAGTAAACAGTCAAAGTTCATACAATGAATGTTATCTCGAGATAGTCTGGTCCAGTTAGTCCGCAATATGTCCTCAGGTCGTACTTTTGACGTAGTCTCACGTCATCTTTTGAAGATAGTGTCTTCGAGGTCTTCTGAAGATAAACTAATTTTGTCCTCTTAGGATTCCCTGTGAACATACATTATTCATTATGCAGATAATTTCTCGAAGTAGTGAGAACGAGATAGTCCGTTAATTGCCCTCAGTACGATCAGTAGTGGCTTAATATTGCTATTGAAGAGGTGGGCGAGGGGGGAAGGTGCACATTTGTATTTTCGCGTCGGTGCAAACAATGAAGAACAACGCATTTTTTCTTTCCAATAAAGTTGAACAATCAGAAACCTACGACCTAATTCAGTAGCATTAACAGAAGTTTCGTTATCCTTTGGTGGTGGGGAAGCCACGTGACGATTTCAACAGCAAAGAGACTTTACATCAGCTTCCGACAGTATCATATTGCACTGTTGAAATTTCTCGTCGAACTGCGAGACGTTAGTCCTTGGCTGTAGTTCAATGCGTGTGGCAGCTTGGCGTTCCGTCGCATTAATTTAAGGTTTTCTTTGCTGGGGATTGGCGAATACTTTTTGAACTTGCGTTGAATATTCGTCATATGCGACGCTGTTTGATCTCATTAAAATTCCGTTATTTATCAGGATATTTCTCCTTTTCAGATAAGTTTTTTTCCTTGTAAGACCAAAATGCTACCTACCTAAACTAGCTTATTATCCACCACGTGGTCATACGCACAGTTTTTTGAAGCAATAAATTGAATTTCTATATGAAATTTGAAGCTGAAATACGAATTAATTATTGGAAAAATATATTTCTTTTGCCAAAAAAGAAGTTGAAAACTACGCATGGCCACGTTGAGAATAATAAGCTTATTTACTCTCTGCATAATTTACTCTATTACTCCAAGCATTCAATACATCTGACTGAAACGTGCATTATTTTTAACTTGCACTGTGCACTAATTTCTCAATAGCATCGATACATGAATAATTGTTGACAAATAATTGAACTAAAGAGTCAGCGTCCCTTGTTCTTTTCTACGTAGCTCATTCATAGCGGAATGTTAATTGTGCATTGTTTATTTCCTGGCAATACGGTGACATGGATATTTATCATAGTTCTTGCTAACTCATTACTTAGTGGCGCAGAAAGTATTTTGACAGATTCAATTAACTTTAGGAAATAAAAATACAATTTACCAGTTAGTATAGATTTTGTGTGCTTATAATGTAGAAATTAGGAAAATAATTGAAATACATTTTAGGTTAAAATCTGAAGGACAAATCTGTTTATGTCAGCGTGGTAGGCCTCCAAGGATTGAGTATATTCATTGAGTTTTTAATTGGTGTTTAATTTTTCAATTTATTACATTCTGGTGTCATATTTAAGAAGCATAGCAGCAGGTAAAACGACTGCCTACATGGGCTTTAAACTGATGGCATCAATAATTACACCACTTTGTGCTGAGTTTCACGTCTGCAACAGTGTGCAAACAAAACCGCAGAAACTTGCCCTTAAATCACACGTTACGCTATTCAAAGCACTGGAAGATAAGGATAAATTTTACTGTATCTAACGAAGTGTGGAATTAGGGAATTCCTTGTTCTGGCCATTTTTTGTTATCAAATAGTTTTGTAGTTGTTTTTCTTTTTCAGAATAAATTATTCATTGATAGTGAGAACGGACAATTGACATAGAAAGACGTAGAGTAGAAGACTACTCGTTATTTGACAACACGATACTCGTCTGAAAGCAGGAGATGCAAAACCAATTTTACCCTGGACTGGCTATTTGTAGACATTTCTCAGATATATAATTTTGAAGTCATTTTGTTTCTTATGTAATATTTTGGTATTGTGTGTTTTTCAATTCTTGATATTCTTAGATAATTCTCCATTGTTTTTAATACATGATAATACGTTCCATAATTAGTGTTTTTAAGTGTCTTCTTGTTTGATATATGTAACATACTTTACAATCTGCACAATTTATTTAATACATCATGTATCATACAATATCTTTCTTTTTTTTGTAATCAATAATTTTGTTTTTTGTAATCTCTTTGTCTTGTGTAGAATGAAAATCATATATATCTTTTATTATTACAAAAGACATTATGGAGATGATCTTGAAGATAATCTTCGTTGTATGAACTAGAAATGATCTCGTAAGGATATAAATAGGACATTGTAGAAATGATCTTAAAGGGTATTTTCGTAGTATGAAAGAGAGATGATCTAGTAAAGATGTACATAGGACATTTTAAAGACGATCTGAAGATATATCTTATATGTATTAACCTGAGATGATCTCATTAAGATATATTTGGGACATGCTTAAGACTGTCTTCTGGGAGATATTCAAGAGAGTCTATGTTAGCCATTTTGATAACCTCGGGATAATCTCATAAGATATCCTAGGGATTATCGTATTATCTTTCAATAACATTTTCAGAATAAACTGAGGACAAAGTTTTCCCCACTGGGTACTAAACATTTTAAGGTGGAACATCGGCAATTTATTGTGCGAATTTCTTATTTTAACAGCTTAAATAAAAATTTAGCTAATTAAGATGACCGACTACTCACTTATTTAACTATTTTGTCTAGGATCAATACCAGAGTCACTTGATCAAAGAAAGTGAAAAAAAATTGCGCTTTGATGGCTTATTGATCCTTCAAAAGACGTGAAGGGTCTTAGATTTTCGTATAGTACACGATAAAACAACACACTACCTTCTTAAATTATTTTCGACTTTATAATTCAATCGATTCCACATTGCCTTGTCTGTAATGTTGTGTTTGAGATGGGAGTCTTTGCCGAACCACACGTTTACCGATTGTCGAGCGGCATCCTGGAAACCTCTCAGGGCAACGTCAGGATACTGAGCTCCGTTGAGTAAGGATTCCTCCCACAATCACTCCGCTGGTATCCAAGCTGTCCCACATAGCGTAAGAGCTTACAGGTGTCTAGTGGACTAACTAACTGATGATATGTGGGATCCCCGCATGCACAAGGTGTATAGATCTGGAGTGGGATAGGCTTTGTATCCCTTGTGGCCCACAGGTAAAAGTAAGCCTCGACTCACTACATGGAAAGTTAACATAGAATGCAAAGCTATGATATTAATTGTGCATTTTGTATTTGCAATCAAAAATCCTTTTAATCATTCGTGCCCCATGCTGATGTTATAAGTACTAAACTTTATAAAAAGTAAACTCATTATATAAGATTACTGGATTCAAATAGAGAAATGGAAATGTTACAGACGAAGAATATTACGGAATATCAAAAGCTTGGTAGTTATGATTTCTTTATGTGTCATGAATTGACGACCTTGTATCTAAACATCATTCTCAGTATTATTTTCTTTCCTTGAATTTTTTTTCGAGTATGTGAAGGGTAAAGGTTACACTAATGTGATTCTTTTTCAGTAGCACGATACACCTCTATTTAGTGACCATATAAACATTCATCATAATTTCTCTTCGAGTAATCAGAGATCGGAAGTGACTGGACGGACGCCTGCTTCCTGTGAAAGCACTTGTGGTCTGTAGTGGTAGCGCCGGGAACGTCTAGTCCCGTAAAAAAACATGTTTGTTTTCCTCGCCGACCATTAACTACGTACTGGTATCCTGTAAACACGGGTTCAAAAACGAATATTTGAACGCCATTTACGTTCAAATGTTCATAGAGCATCTGAGGATATAAATCTTTCGCAAACAAAAGTGCACTGCTTTGCGATCGGAACGTCCTTGTTCTCTTCTAAACATCAAAAATCCAACTGACAAGGTCAACATATTTGTATCTAATTTAGTTTAGACACATAAAATTTTATTATTAAAGTGGTTCAATTCAAATCAACTTATTAATTAACCACATTCACTTCAACCAAATTCATAATTACTTAAGTGGTTTATATGAAACTATTAACAAATAGTGCATAAAATATATAATAATTAAAACTTCGATCAATAGTAGGAAGTATGAAGAAGGATGGTAATATAAAGAAATATGAAAACGGATAAAAACCCTTTAGATGGATAATACAATAGCCGAGAAACCCATTTAATTTATATTTTTAATATTGAATTTTATA
Organism: Laupala kohalensis; assembly: GCA_002313205.1. Classification (NCBI taxonomy): domain Eukaryota; kingdom Metazoa; phylum Arthropoda; class Insecta; order Orthoptera; family Trigonidiidae; genus Laupala; species Laupala kohalensis. The sequence continues at coordinate 318,359 of NNCF01133304.1, read as the reverse complement.
ACTTTTGGATGTTCTTGCAAATATTTCGTATACGTTTATTACGAGATTATTCACAGCTTACAAATTATAAGTAATATTAATTAAAAATAAAAGTGTGATCTAATTATTTACGACGCAAAGAAAGTCAGTGAGTCGAAAATTTACATCACACTGGACAGGTAAAACTTTTCCTTGTTATTTAGAGCGGTATGGTTATGTTCAATATTACTGCATCAGACTTTCCAGTTTCCCCCCAAAGACCTCACAGCTGCATGGTACTCACATCGCCAGAAAGCAGGGAACTGTCGGCAACTCAAATGAGTTTCTCTTAGAACGGAGAGAGAGAGAGAAGTATTGCGTGAAACATTTCCACGGTGAACTCCGGTGTGCCACAAGGCTCTTGCGTAGCTGCCCAGGCAGAAGCCCGATGGCAAGGCAGGTGACAAGAGACAGCAGCCTCGCTCTCTCCCTCTCGCCGATGTGTTGGCGGTGCTGCGTCCGCAGAGACGTGATCCAGTCCGTCACAAATTCCATTACAAGTCCATTAGATTCTGTGCGACGCGGGCGTAGGGTCGCTCCGTGGAGCAGAACACGCACGAGCCACTCTTCGCGCGTACAACACGATTTCATCGCTGATAACGCACCAACGTGACGGGAGAATTCGTCGCTTTTTTGTGTGTGGGAAACCGAGTGGATTAACCATTTAGTCACCAATACGAAGTGAGTATCAGATTAAGTCTGATATCATTTTTTGATATGTGAGTGAACTAAAACATCTCATTTCGTAAAGGGCACCAAAGCTACAAAGCGTTTTAAGAAAATGATTTGATGACAATGGGATAAATAATAATAATAATAATAATAAAAATAATAATAATAATAATAATAATAAACTTAGTCACAAAAGCAGTTACGAACTGTTTGAACACTGTTTGAACAACTCTCCGGAAGCAAGCAAGAGAACATTCCATCAATTCCGACCAAGAGCCCTAAGGCAGAGGCAAATTGAAAATTTCAGCACACTTCTTAGATAAGGATAAAAATGGTTCACTAAGTGTTATAATATTAACAGAATACGAACAAATGTATATTTTATGAAAACGTAAAAATCTTTCTTTCACGATTAGGAGAGACTGGGCTAAAGTGGCCATTGGATTTTACTCACTGGAAATTATTTCAAATTGGTGACAATGCTGTGAACTAACTCATATAGAAGTTATTAGTGTTCTGTCAATGTGTGTGCAATCACTTAATAAGATTCCACAATTTTTTTCTAAATTTCCTAGTACTGATGTAAGGTTAGTGTTCAGTTATTTTTTCGGTATTTGGTTTTGCATTACTGGTCCAATTTGTATAGTGACATTGCTGAAAACTCAGCCTAAGTACCTTCAAAATGATATAGAATACGAAATAGAACGTTCGACTTTGAAGGTAGTTGTGGTTTTATGAAATGACGTCATGATGCGGCAAAGAAGCCAGGTTACGGGGCAAAGTGACCAGGGCCTCCGACCGCTTCTTAAGTTGAATTATTTACTTATTAAAACATCACTTAGATATATGAACTGTAGCCTTAGAATTTTTATTGAATTCTCTGTATTTACAAAATCAAAAGTATTATTTGAAACCTGTTACAATTTCGTTTTAATTTCAATATTTTAAACTCTTGTTAAGTTAAATACGTTTATAAATTTATAAAAGACTTTTAAAATTTAATTTCTTTCTTATCATCTTTCAAGATCCATGCAATTTAGATTTGAGATAAAATGAAAGGAAGTAAAACAAAATAATAACTGAGCAAGATGGGCGTGCTACTTGTTAACATGAAGTCAGTGAATTTCCTTAATAACTAGGCCTACAATACTTCAATTTTGGACCCCATCACCGCATTGGGACACCATTTAAACTTTTTTACGTTTTATTGAAGTACATTTTATCTTTGAGGATAATAATATAATTTAGGTTTCTGAGAAAATTGCAGTTATTTTTTGCCAAAAAATAAATAAAACTTCATATTCATATATTGTATACCCAATATTAACATTGTAAATTATAATGTATTATAAAGTAATTTATAATTATTAATATCAAAAATATAGCTTGAGTTTTGTATAAATACGTATTTATCATTTTAAGATTTCCTGGACACTTTACCCCATACTATGGAGCAAACTGGCCACTTTGCAGGAGTTGGAAAAAACAAAAATTTCAAAAATATCTTTCAGGATATTGTTGATTTATTGATGGCTGCTGATTCTACACTAAATTTTCTAGATATTAAATACTTTTCGTAATTTAAATTCCTTTTAATAAGTTTACTGAACAACGTTTTTCCTTAGAGGGGCCACTTACCCATTTTCCCCTGCGTATTATTATAAACTATAAGGGTATTTGGAAAATATTGTCTATAAATCGTAAAATATTAAAATAACTCTAAATCCCAGACTTATATTTCAATAGAACCCGTCCCAACGCCAGAGCCTAGAGAATCTGTATAAAAATTCCGCCTCTACCCGAAGAAAAACCAGATAAAAATACCCAAAATGGGAAAACTCTGGTCATGATGACCTGGGTAGAACCCAGGAATTATACTTTTCAGAAACGTAATTTAAGGATATTCTAGAAATTGTGTTATAACATATAGGTATTTTAAAACTAAATTTCCTGTCTAATGCTACGTTATCAAGGTGAAACAAAATTAAAGATGACAGGAAATGTGTCATCTTAAGCTTCCACGACTGGTGTCCATCTAGTCTTGGCTTCCGGACGTATGCCGCCACATGCTTCGAAGAGCCATCGCTTCGACTACAATCTTGCAGTCTCATGGCAAGTATCTCTGCACTAAAAGGACTTCAAGATGGGATAGTTAGTGTTATAAAAATCAGATAAAGGTGAAATTACTCTTTCACGTATTCGCATATTTGGTGTAAATGAAACTCATAACTTTTCCAGTACTTTGGTACCCTTTTGCAATACGTCAATTGCATAAACGTAGTAAATTATGTAAGGATTAGTCAAAGGAAAACATAAAATATACCGAATTTCTTGAAAATATTAATGTTGAAAATGAAAAGAATTAATTGAATATTATTATACTCTCTTTATCTTTGACGAAGTATTTAAAGTCTTGAAATATTATTTTTATAATTTTTTGTTCAGTCATAATTCATTCTTTTATAAGACAATAAGATAAGAAATCCTCTGGGTACCAGAAAATTCTTTACGCTCCATTGTAGGAAAAATGGACTTGATACCATCTTCCTCCAATTGAGAAAAAGAAATGTTCGCGAGAACCAGCGAGAGAAATCTACAGAAGAAAAGAGATTAAAAGATCTCATCGCAGAGTCGTAGTAGGATTACCAGAGAAGAAGCGTCCTTTTTTGAAACGCAGAGTATCGATTCAAGTTATTAAGTTTGGAGCCGACAACTTTAACGTAGGATGTTTATTTCGCTCAGGATTCTGGATATGACGCATTCAAAATGGAAAAGCATTCTACAGCCTCAAAATTCTAAAACGGAAGTTTGAGAAGTTAAATTGAACTCTTTAGTCATTAATGAAACTCTACGATGTAATACATTCATGAATAAAATAAAAAACTAAAATTTCTTATTTAATTCAATTTTATCTATTTATGAAAAAATATTAAATTAATAAAATAAACATATAAAAATGTAACATAATTTAATATTATTATTAAGTATACAATTTAATAGTATAAAAATTGAATTTACCCAATGAAAACTTAGAATATATACAAAAATGTTATCCTTTACTTTCATTATATACGATATTTTTAATTATACATTATTTAAATTTTCAAGGATTTAAGTGGTAATTAAATGACCCAAGAAATGGATAGTTAAAATTCAATTTCAGTGCATATTTGTTTGAACAATCTTAGTTTTATACTATAGACTAATAAAATATTGTTAGTGATATTGCGGTAACATGTTTTGATAAATTCGAAACTCCAGTATTTGAGTATCAAAAGGATATAAAGCGATTATAATTTTAGTTCACGAAGTTTAGAGCTTTAAAGACCCTCTCATGACAAATCGCATTACTAGTATGTCGTGAATACTCTTTGATCCAAAACAAACAATTCTACAATACTGCGAGATATAATATCCTCATTGTTTACGAATAATAACCTGATAAATGCAAATTTATCATTTCTGAGGGGTTCATTTTGTATGTGTCATCCACACATATACTAACATATTTCTGAATGTATGTCTATGGGATTATTAACAGAATACTCGGAGTTTAACTCCCGTGAACATTATAATTTTTAGATAAAAATATCTAGCGTAAATCTCCACAGATATCTTTTGATGGTTTTTCGCTCACAGTTTTGATGTATTCCTCAGAAGGGCACAAATCACCAACGGTCAATTACAGTGGAGAGAAAATGGCTGATTATGTGAGATAAATGCTTACGGTCTTGAACGCAATAATAAGATTAAAATTTCATGCCTATCCTTTGTATTGTTCTTTGTTATTTGTCTTAATGAACTGTGTGAGCATGGTACTGGAGTAGGAAATAAATTGTCATCGAACCTGAATCAAATCAAGATCTGAAAATTAAGATAAATAATGGATTTTAATATTGGTAAGTTCATGGAAAGCCTGTAGTTAAGCAATAAATACGAATCTAGACTAGTCAATATACCGTGATAAAAATCTTCATTTAGAAGAATTTGTAGGTTGTTTTTCTTTCTTTGACTTTCCACCTCAGTCGCGTAATACAAATCTGCAGCAAACCGTCTTCTCTTACATACCAAACGGAATCGCTTAAAAAGTCGATTCCAATGCAGTCGGACTAAGAGTTCTCTACTTTCAGACTGTGTTTGAAGTTACAAATTCCTTCGTGTGTGCATAGTACCTTGGTTTCTCGTAGAGCAAAGGTTTGTATTTAAACACGACTCTCGCCGTCCAACGTATGCCAACTCCCCAAGTTTCGTATAACTCTCAGAATTAACAGAACACCCGTTCTTTTGTGGTTCAATGTAAAAGAAAGATCTGTTCTCGCAGCAAATCATCATAGCAAACTCCATGTTGCGTACGTCATGTTTCCATTGTTAGACATTCCATGGCTTTTTTTATTTTTTGGATCTTCTCCAAACATCATCTATACCGCGTCAAAATCCAACCATCTTCAAACCTTCCTTTATATTTCATATGTTGTTAACAAGCTGTTCCCGAGCTGAGTCTGGCATAACTTCCTCTTACTTGTGCCAGGCTCCTTTCTCTCTCTTTCCTGACCTTCCTTGGCCACCTCTTGTTCTTTTCGATCCCGACGCTATTAGGGCTAGGGTATCTTTCATTTTCCTCTCCTTTTTGTTTATTTTATTTTTATTTTTGTAATGATATGCGTAAAGTTTTGAGATATGTTGATATTTGAGTTTTGAGTTGTAATTCCGGAGGGTTTCTAGTGGGTATGGTTGAGTCATTCGGCGAGTCCCACACGCGGGGACAGTCATGTTGGCTCTCCCTATTGCGTAACTGCATTTTCCCTATCTGTACAAGTTTTTTAGGGCTCTAATAACCTACATGTAGACGAACCGTTAAGACTCCCCCCACCCCAAAAAAATCATGCTGTTCGAAGATGTATTTCCCTTCATTATCTATTCACTGTCCATTGTTTGTAATCGAATCAACATCTATTGTCTTCATTCGACTGAAATATCTGACTCTCTACCCTATATAACTCACAATACCATAAAATGTGGACGACTGACCTTACTCACCATAACCACACATACACTCTCCTGATC
>NNCF01133304.1:285395-312587 GCA_002313205.1 Laupala kohalensis | reverse complement strand
ATATATATATATATATATATATATATATATATATATATATATATATATATATATATATATATATATATATATATATATATATATATTACCATGTCCTGTTAACTCGTGGATCGTTCCATAACTCGGCATAAACCATTTCTTATTCTTCATATTGCATATTCTCAATAATTCTAAATGGATTTCGGCCTTTCTGCGAAGTATTTGCCACCCTTCTAGCACCGTGTCTGTTATTCAATGTTTCCAACCTCTCTCAGTTATTAGCACTTTCATCCTATGTAGCGTTATTCTTCCCTCCCTCCGCATTCTAACCCGTAGGATTCATTTCTGCAATTCCAAGTCGATAGGATGCCCAAAATTACATGCAATGCAACATTTGACACAGTTTTGTATGAACCAGTCAATCGCAACACACATATTCGCAGGAGGTGAACCACTTTATTCTTCATTGTTATGTTATTTAATATCCATGCCCATACACTACTTCCGTATGCTATAACAGGCATTATGATCCCACTACATAATGACACTAGCTGCTTACTCGGTGATTTTTTTAGACTAATCTTATTTTACTCAGGAAAGAGTAAAATCTATCTATATTGTAAGATCAAAATACTTTTACTTACCGGTTTTTAAAAAACAACCACAGCATCCTATTTTTTAAAATTTATAATAATACAAATTTAATACAAAACTTTTACTTTTTACAGTACACCATGTCGCAGGAGCCGGGCTGGTCGAATTTTCGCATCTGAGGCATAACACAGCTGAACCATTTCATTAAAATTCTTGTAAAATCTAAACTATTACGATTTAAACACCATCCTTATTTTTTTAAATGAAGAAAACAAATAGTTCGTTAAAATTGATGATGATTGATTTTTTCCTTCTTTAGTTACTCTCTTAAATTGAAGTAGCTTGACACTTCTATTTTAATAACGTTTTATCGATAGTTTAGGGTTTTTTTTTTGTAGATAGACATAAGCTGTCGCGGACATTTGTAGAACTGTTTGAGGTAAATAATATTACAATTCATAATTCCAATCATTTAGGCAGCGTAAGCAAATATAACTCTATTTTCCCCATTTTATCGACATTTATTGTCAAAAACTATTTCTAACTTTCTTATTACATATTTTAAAACTAAAAGTTGGCCTATATTCATTCTAGGCATTTAAACTATATTCTTGCTAAATTTCATGACGATCACTTCAGTGGTTTAGTCGTGATCACTTAGCATACAGACGGACTCTCGCATTACGCATTTATATATTAGTATGGATTAACTGTTTTCTCCCAGTGTGTTGTTTTTTCAGGGTGTAAAAAGGTGAGTTTTGTGGGTGTGATGGGGAGAAATGGAGGGTTGTGACGATAGTGTTTGAGGGTCCTTGACTTGCGAATGCACCGGACGTTGAACACACCTCACGGCATTGTACAGTCTTCCGTTCGACGGAAGCTCTCGTATGTGACAAGACTCTATTGAGGAAGTCTCTTCTTTGTCGGCGACTCAAACGACGTCGTGGGGAGAAAAATGATCGGTGTCTCGTCATACAAAGGAGAATCTTCGAAAGATTCTTTATACTATTAAACATGTTACGTCGAACGAAAATGGGAGACGGGACCGGGGATCGAACCCGGGACCTTGAGCTTTGCGCGAACGGGATGGCGCAGTCGGTAGGCGCATGAGCGCGCAAAGCTCAAGGTCCCGGGTTCGATCCCCGGTCCCGTCTCCCATTTTCGTTCGACGTAACATGTTTAATCTGTTACCTAGCGGTGAGGTTCACCGCAAACTAAGAGATTTCTATCTTTATACTATATAAAATATTTCTCTTATAATTCTATAAAGTTAACATATTTGTTGACTTTAAAATATAGTCGAATTTATAGTCTCTACCATACTGTTAGATTGAATATTTAAAAAATCGATGGCATTGGGGTCATCTTTAATAGTTCAATGGCGTAAAGCACGACCGCTTCCTCATCACTATTTAGCAGGACTGCTGGCAATGATTTCAATGCCGCCGAAAACTTTTTTCATGGGAACAAACATTAAATCTACATCGGAATCTTTATCTTTGAAACATGACTCTGGATATTTACACGATTTATATTAAAATTCCATGTCCATTGTTTTCTTCTAGTGACATAACTAATTAACACAAAATAAGTCCAATATATTCAACCAGTCTATTTTGTGCCGGTACACCCCGGTACACGTACCGCTAAACATTGGATTACAATATTGTGGTTAAACATGAGATACATTGTTTTGAAGTGCACAGGCGTTATCATCGCTTTGTTTAAATAATTGGATCACAAATTATTGATATACTATGACATCGATACATATCAATCGTACCATAAAATAAATCGAACCAATTCGATATTACAGCTCGTTCTTAAATGGTTGTCACTTAAAATTTGGAAAATTCCTTTGAGTGAATTATGTTCAGTATTGTTATCACCTAGAGATTTCGTAGCATATTTTGGAATACTGAGTTTTATGGCATAACTAATTCACTTCTACCAGTCAACACGTTATACAAAAATGCTTCCACATTCTTAGGAGTGAGTATGTACTGGTTAAACGTTTCCCTGAAGAAAGAGAAAATCACTGATGAGATCTATATTAAATTCTAGTGAGTATGCATTGAGTTTACAACTTTTACGAGTTTTTTTGGATTACTAAAGACAAACGGATCTGCTTTGTTAGAATTGTGTCTTTCTCTCTCATAACATTTGTTTTCGCGCAATACTACGTAGATTATCTGACGCATCAGGAGTTTCATTTAAACACGTACGTAGCGTGGAACTGGACCTTTGGAAAGTGGCGTGGTTGCATGGAAACATTTTGGAGCAGCACGTCCCTTTCGCCGCGCGCAATCCTTTGCTGGTGAAAGGGGCAAGCGTGGGAGCGACAGACTGCGTATTTCGGCGTCATGTGCAACACTGTGGCTACGTTGCCGCGATAAGACTAATGACCAGTGGCATCGTGCCAACGATACCAAAGATTTCAAAACATAGATTTCCAAATAGACTTCAAACTTTCAGTTTGGAAATTTCATTGTTTAATCATTATTAACTTTGAAGAATTTAGGATTTATTACAATTTGATATTATTTGAACTCATTAATTTTGGTACATTAAAACTTGTAATCATTTCAATATAATCATTTATTAATTGGGTATTATTTACTAATCAAAAGAAAATAATATTTGTTTTGAGGTTTCACTCTCCACAATTAATTCATACATTTTGTTCATAGATTTAACAAATTATAATTTTTCATTAAGATATTTCAACCCAAAGTCGAGTATGTGTAAATACTTTCTTCAATATCTGAAAAATCGAGAGAAAATATGCGTGGTATGAGCAATAAAATATTCATAATAAAAATTGCTTATAGTTTTAAGAATTAATTGCAACATAAATAAATTGATCTAGTAGCAAATATTTCTTAAATCAAGTAATATATTTCTCAATAATATATATAATCCAAACACTGTATAATGATTATATGCTATTTGTTAAAACTTTGCTGAACCTTTTGTAGTACACCTTTCGTCTAAATATGTACCATGACTACAGCAGACTCAAGTAATCAGGATGAAGCGTACCAACGAATGTTTTATGTCTTCTTGAATTAAATCTAGATTCATGAATTTCCTACGGAATCTAGATTTACGCAGAACATGTTAGGTAAAATATGCTGATTTTAAAAGATTAAAATAATTGTGAGAGATGACGTCAGAGAAGTATATGTTCTAGCGTTCTGGAATCTTTTGCAAACGTGCTCTCCCAGGTACACCCGCATCGAGCATTGAAGTTGAATAATTCACACGAATATATAATGTTTTATACACAAAGGAACGCATTCCTCATTCACCGGAATATAAATGAATTCAGCGGAAGACTTATAAACGTTGAATTTTGATGTGGTAAAATGGTGATACATTGTCAAATAACAAATTCAAAGGAAAATTATTTAATATTAATACAAAAGTACATCAAATCCATTAGGATCTCATATTTTCTGCAGCTACTGACAATGTAACAAGAATTTCTTAGAACGTCCCTTAGAGGAAAATTGAAAAAGAACATTATTAGTGAATTTTAAATAATCCGTTGGAATTCGTTAGAATAAATGCCTTATTGTAATTATATTAACATAAAAATATGCATCAATTAAGTTTCTTTTACAGTCCCGCTTTTACCTAAATTGATCCAGTCAAGTTACCTCTTATATCTTCTCTAATTCTGGTATCAATATTGTGTTGTTAAATACAGTCATTCTTTAAGAAAGAACGTAAAATATTATTTCTTTATAAATTTTGTTTTTTCTTATTAAAAAAATAGGTTTACTTATGTATAATTTTCATAGAATAAGTCATAGAGCATTAAAATAAAATAATTTCGTCTTAAAATATAATAATACCAATAAATAAATTTCCATGAAGCAAAAAAGGGACCGTTTCTTAGTTAATTTCATGCTTTTTTGAGGGTACAAATTAAAAATTTGTAATCAGGAACCTCAAAAATTATAGGAGAAAATATCACACCTTCGATAAATTTCCGAATACAAAAATCGAAAGACTGAACTATGTGAAGAGAACCACTACACAAGCGAGCTGTTTCGAAAATGTAAAGGTAAGCTGGGAATTAAAAAATCATTGAATTAGACATCTATTAGAATTTGTATGGGAAGTTCATTATGCTTTGATTCCATTGAAGTCGACAAGAATCAACTGAAATCTAAAGGAAAATTAATAAAGTAAGAAATGAGAAAGGAGTAAAAGTGTCATTCCATAAATCAATGTTATCTATACAACAATATATCAATGGCGGAGCGAGCCGTGACCTATTTTATGTTGAGGCCATAAGGCCAGCTCGTTCACTCTATTAAAAGTAATTTTTTTCTCACGCTTTTATCTGCGAAACATTTTTTTTTACTTTCTCATATACGTAGTACATAGAATAATTCTATATACGTAGTATATAGAAAGTTTTGTATTAATGAATAAAAGCGAAAACGAGACTTTGACGGAAATATCTGTTTTGGTGATCCGTGAGGTGGTCCGTCCATCCGTCTGTCTGTCCGTCCGTCAGTGCGCAGCGATTTTGAGTAAATGGATGAATCAATTTCATTCTCATTTCGTATCCAAGGTAGATTTTACTTGTTCTCGATGCACGTGCTCTAGTTTTTCTTTTACCTTACAACAAAAGCTACTTCACACGCAAGGTCAAAGTACTCTTTTGAATGTTTCTCAAAAACGACTCTAACGATTTTGCTTGCATTTTCTGTACGTAAAATACAATTAGTATGCTTTTGTCGTGAGGGACACGAATGCCTTGTATTGAGGTCAGAGCTACGCAACACGGTGCAGTAAGCGAGGTTAGTAAGCCACAGTGACGCAGGTACGAAACTAGTATAAATAGGAGGCATCGAGAGATATGGTTCTCAGCTCATCTCGACCCAGAGTCGTAGAGTAGTAGACTAGAGAGTGCGTGGAAGGACCGAGGTTAACTCACCCCGCTAGTTGGCGTTTCGTACTGCACGGGACACACCAGGGTGAATAACCTCCCCCTTCCGAGCCACCCCGTCTGTAGACATCACCGCTGAGCTGACCACCACGGCCGATTCGTCACCGACCAGCACCTGCCCGCTTTGTACGTTCGCCGCTAACCACAGCGACCCTCTGTCGAAACGCCTCTGGTTTCACATGTTGTGAGTATTAAACTTTCTCTAGGAACAGGCTACCCCCTTATTCCTCCACCCTCCCCCTTCAACACTTCTCCTTCCCTCTCCTCTCCCTTCCCCCTTGTCGGCGCCACCCTCAGTTCTGGTAACCGCTCGACAGAGCTGACAGGAGACACTTTGCATCCGCGTTAGCAGTATTTCGCATCAACATTTGGTATTGGCGCTTTAAAATAATTTCTGACTGCTAAACTTACATATTAGTTTACTGTTTCAAGCACCTTGAATAATATTTAGCAGTGTAAATGGACCAAGCAGACAGAATATACACTTTTTGTAAACAAATGAAAGATATATGATAAAATATATAGGAGGACAGAAAACGCACTGCAGATTCCGAAATACGTCAATTTCTGTCTACAACGGAATTACATTTACGTAACACTTTTACGATATTTTTTCTCGACCTATGCTGCAGATGGAGAAACATATGAGAAAATATGTGCAATGACTTGGAACCTCTAGTTAATTATTATAGTTACAAAGCTTTCCAATAAAATCATATAAAGAATTCATATTACAACTCACTTCACGAAATTACGAAACACACTACTCAAACTAATTCAATACCAGAACGTTAGAACGCGCGATAACTGAAGAGGAATACGGGTATGTGTAGCTGAAGTCTCCATATTGCGTTGGTACATTTCCACCAGAAGCTAATAATATTTTCTAATTCTATCATTATATATAAAAGGCTTAAGTACGTCATTCTGCAACTAGAGAGCTCTATTCTCACCAAGACCTTTCATGAAGATAAAATAAACATAATTACTTATTAATTACATGAAAAATCGCCACATATATTCTGAATGCCAATTTACTAATTGTACACACAAGTTCAATCTTACCTGCACAAGAACAAAACGATTGGAAAAGTTCAAAGTAATGATGGGTGAGGGAGTGAGTTGAAAGTTAATTGTTAACAATGTTAAAATGATTTAATGACATGCTATGATATGATGAGAAATAATAATACAATACTTATTTCCTAGAGATGACATGATGACATGGAGAGAAGAACCTGGAAACCAGTTGGATGAAGCTGTTGTAGAGTTGATCCGGATGGTTGACGTGTTGACAAAGAAAAAGTTGATGAGTAGTAAATCTCTGGTTGCACGTATCTTCTGAGGTGCAATTATAGGCTCGATCTTGCGAGAAAATGTCGGCTTAGGGACGAGAATAAAAGTAGCGATGCGATGTGTTCGAACGTAATAATCCCTATTGTGAAGGGTTAAAGAAGAGAAAATATATGTCGGTTTGGCGCCGACAGTAAAGAGTTCGAACTACGGTAAGAGAGGCGAGATCAGAAGTTTATCCTCTCATTAGTAGTAGTAATCATAGTAGTCGTGTATTAGCACTGAATCTCGTGTAGAAGTAGCGGAGAATAGAGAAGAGGCCATGTGGTTTATCTAGTTTTAAACTAGTGCGCTGTTGCCAATTTGATTCGATGAATCGATGTGACATTCTGCTAACTCGATCAGAAGTGACGTCTCGTGACGAGACGAGGAAGTTTTGGCTTCGCCTAACTCTTGCGTTATACAGCATTAACACTCCAATGTAGTCGGCGAAGGAACTTGTAATTAACTCAGTAAATTATATGATGATGAATAAATCTTCTATTTTTTTTAATATATGGCAAAATATTTGAATCAACCTATGGCTTGAAAGGAAAATTTCCTTAGCTTATCAACAATCAAGATAAATCACTTAAATTGACCAAAGAGATTGTTCTCCAGAGATGATTCACTTAGTAAATGAATTAATACATTGCCCTAAAAGATTCGATTCACTTGTTTAATGAGAACTTATCAAAAATGTCTGAACAGAGCTCCCGGGGCGACCATTTGGCATTGGAATTCTTCCGGAAATGTCAAAATTTACTCATTAAACACACGGTTAGCAAACTTGCACTGATTGATTCACTGAGTAGTTAACACCTTCTTGATGCACACATTTCTATATAACAGCCAGTCCATAGCAAGATACTGACTCTACTGTGATTACACACAACATGAGATTTACATAAATAGTACTACATCTTTGAGTACAAATCATAACACTTCTTGTATGTTTAGGTTAGATTTTTTGTGGGATTATTAGGGAATGTGTTTTTGTGTCATTTGTTTGTAAAACAATTAGTATTTGTATGTTCATTGATTTATTGTTTATTTTGATGTAAAATCATGGTAATTCATGTGATCCTCCATTTGCAAAAATCTTTTAATTATTAAAATCAAGATACCACCCACTCCCGTAGCTTCCAGAGTGTTTGGGAGTATGGTTCATGTTCCATGCGTATATATTTCTTTGTAGTTCCGAAAAGCACGACAGTCTAACTTCAGACATTTCCGTGTCATTTTGCGTATTTATTGGTCAGCCTTCTCCTAGCCTGAGTACGTACATCTAGGTTCATGTTGATCACTTCCTATATAAGAGCCAAAAACGATATGTTATTTTTATTCCGATAACGAATCAATGTTTTTAGAAAAGTACTTCTGCTTCCAGAGGTTTTTACATAAAGCTAAGAGCACAGATAAAAGCGTCGGCATTGAAACCAGGGTTGTCATCCATCCTGGTTTTCCCTGTTTTGAACTAGTTTTAAGGATGTCGGCGGAGCGTCCGGGCGAGGTTTTCTACTGTGTCCGGGTTTTCAAACATACCGTTCGAGAATTATCTTCGCGTGGTCTTGGTTGCACATGCCATTGTGAAAGTGACGCGTATTATTTCCTAAGCTACAATTACTTCATTAATTTTAAGATGATTGTTTTTATAAGTAGTATTTCTGGTGTTTTGCATTCTTAACTTTTCAGTTCTTAGTTATTTTTATGCCAAAAAGAAAATTAGAATTTTAGTTCTTGAATTGCACTTTTTTAAATTTTTATATTTTGAATATAGAGAATTATTTATTGAATTTTATTTCAATTCATATATGTCTTACTGTAAAATCACCTCTTCCTTTATTATTGAATGAATGGCACGTAACAAGAAATTAAACATAATTTATTGTTAGGAGCGTCAGAAATCTTTTTAAAGATTTCTAAGTATCGTACGTGTATCTACGTTCGTAATGATATTTTATCTTCTCCACTGTCAGGCTACGAGAACTTCTGCGTAGATAGTGTGTTCNTTTTGCTGAATTTTTTGAATCCGCCTCTGCCTTAGGGCCCTTGATCGGAATTGATGGGATGGTCCCTTGCTTGCTTCCGGAGAGTAAATTAGTTTTTTCCCTCCACGTGGTCATACGCAGTTTGTACTGTTTTTTGACAATAAATTTATTTATTTATTTATTTATAAAGAGAAAAACAGAGTTTTTAGCTCCAAATTCCATGGTTTTGGTCTTCTTGTTCTAAATTGGGATTTTGTTGATGGCAACCCTAACCTAACTATTACTCGCTCCCCTCATCACTTCGAAATCATGAAGTCGGACTGCCAGACCTGACGCGGAGCCTCCCCCACCGAAAGCCATGACGCATGGTTCTTTTCAAACAAGACTAATTTACAAATCATTTTATAACCATTCAACATACCCCGCCACCAGTGATTTAGGAATTAGCATTCTCACTCACCAACAAGTCACTACGGGTTCAATTCCCGGCGGGACAAGAGAAAACATTGTGACATTTCACTTCAATATCCCACTTCATATAGCTGTGTGTACTGGAAAGCTAACTCTCCTTCTCCTAGCCACCTAATACTACTAGTATTGTTAACTCTTACTATTGCTTACTATTCTTACTAAACCCTCCACGTAGGCCTAGTTGTTGGTTAACCTAGCTAACCGGTCCACTTACTAACAGCCCTACAACTGACCTCCTACCTCCAATCGCCCCATGTAGTTAACTTCAATGTATCATTAATTAAAATTGCACAATATTTCATCATCAATGTTCTAACATTAGGTGAAGGGGTTCTTCATCCTTGCCTTCATTGCATTATATCAAACCAATATGAATTCCAGAACACGCCAGAAATTAGTAAACGAGGTCATTGAAGATAGTGTCATCGTCCTGTTTACTGAAAATTCAATCGCTACTATTGCTCCCATCGATTGACTGTAGGTAATCACGCAAGGAACCCACATGAATGTGCGATATCAGCTCGTAAATAAATTCCTCCCCGCCATATCGCTGAGGAACCCCTCGGTATGCATCGCTTCAGCAGTGGCTTCAATGCTATCGAGCTGCGTGAGGCAGCAACACCTCAACGCGCCTACAACTTCCCCTCCAGCTGCCCATTGCTCTCTCCCTCACTGCAACTGACGGCTGTTCTTCGGCGGTGAGAGGAGTGGAGGGGAGGAGATGGAGGCGGCGAGGTGTTCGCGACGCCGCCATCGGGATTTAGCCAACGGCATGTGACGCATCACATAAATCGGACGAGACCTCCAAGTACCTATTCCGCATCCTGCTCTGGATCCGACTCCGGCTCTGTTCCTCGTCTTCAAGGAGATAGCCATACATGGTATCTAAAGGTATGCTCAAAGTCATGTAACTTTGGCTAAAAATGATGTAATATGGCTACCTAACACGAATTGCCAACTCCTACGAGATAAATTAATATCCAAATAAATATTCATAGTAGTAAAAAAGTGACTATTTGCTATAGAAAAATACAAGGTAATAACACTAGGTAACATTCCACACGCGCACTGCAGAAAGACCAGAATAGAGTTACAAGTTCACGTGAATTACATTAGTGACCGTGGTTGGCGATGGATTGAAGAGTTTCAGAAATTCGAATATGCTGCCAACATAACGCGAGGTACAAATATTACTATTGTGGACGATGGCTAAGTAAAAGTATTGGCTTCATTGAGTACAAGCTCTATAAGTACCAACATCTCGTTGAGTATCAACATCAAGCCAGTTAATACGACAATAAATAAATAACTGATTGACAAGAGAATCGTTGCAATCAACCTATGACCTTGTTGAGGACAATAAAGAAATTAAATGCTGTTAATACACAGAACTAATAAACATAGTGCGTTTCTATTCGTGTTTTTTTTTCTTAAATTAGTTCAATTTTCTCGAAGCAAAGAAACCTGAATTGTATACTACCATTCATGTAAAAGTGGGATGCCGCGGGTCATCCTAGCAAGCACAAATGTGATTGGAAAACATGACGGTTTTTTATCATTTGCTGGACTTGTAGTGGTACTATTGAAGTATTCAAGTGTTACTCGGCGTTGCCACAATACCTACTGGAAATTATTGCGATGCACCAATCATCCAGACACGTCATTTGCTATAAAACATGCATTATGTTTCCAGCAATTTTCAACCGATTTTTACTCGAATATGTAGCCAACTTATTGTTAGATAGGAAAGTTTCAGTATTGAGAGTGATAAGAAAATTATTCGGGATAGTCATATTGAATTTTCTGTATTCATTTTTTCATGAATCGTGCCATAGAATAAGAATGCCAAGAGCTAAACAACCAAATAACAGTATTTATAAAACTTGTAATATTATCTATTCTGTTTACATTAAAATTTGTCATTATAACTAATTCATGTATTATGATGTATTAAAACCTGCAGATCAATAATTCTGCAGATAGAATTTGTATTTTGTTATAATACCGAGATTCAGTATGGGAGAAGGATATTGAGGTGACATCACGGCACGCAATGCGAAACTTACGGCAGCAGTCGGTGACCTTCACTTCAGCAACTGTCTCGGTCTGTACTGGAAAGAGTTGCTTTTCCTCATGATTTTCCAAAGTGTGACCGGAAAGAAGACGCCAAAAACTGACAAAGTTCTCGAACTTTTTTTAGTGTCTTCATCGTCGCTAATATCTTGACATGACATACTAATAGTCAATGTGTTTCAGTTTTAAAACAAATCAGGGCGATCTGCGATTTTTGAAAGTTCCCTTGTTAATGCAACAAATCTTTTTATTAGCAAAACTTGTAAATTAATGTACGTATAGGTATTTCTCAAAATGATAAAATGAGCTTCAGTCACAGGGATAAAGTCTTAATACTACGAAATGCATTGAGAAACTTAAAGAAACTCCGTTTTATTCCAATTTTATTTTTAAGTTCACCGGCAATGAAAATCTTTGCTTCTATTCTTTCAACTCAAAACAGAATAAGTTAAATTTATGTGTTGATAGCTCAAATGGATCTTCTGAGTCACTTTGTTTTCAAGTTTGTAATTTTTACGACGACAGTAGATTGGTTTATAGACACGAAGTAAAATGCATCCAGGAAAATGAAGACTTTTAATTCACTGGTAGTGCATAAAATCTGAGTAAATAGTCTTTTAGGAAACTGAGTAAAGTTAAACAAAATGGTGAGTAGAAGCAAAACCACCTTCGGAATTATTCACATCATGTTTGTCAACATTTACAGTAACGATTTTATAATATGCTTATTGCATATGTGAAAGAAAGTTTCAGAGTCCTGCACGTTCAGGTACTTTGTATTCGAATGGATTGGCTTGTGTATAAAGAGAACACAAAACTGTAGCAGTAAATTTTGCTGACTGAATATATACAGAATAACAACTGAAGCTAAAGAACAAACAGTAAGAGACATCCGGGAGGTTGAATATAGTTAATGGGTAGTGTCGAAAAATTGAACTAAACAAAATGGAATTTTGTTACATTACACTTTAACTTGAATGTAGCAATTAATTTTGATGAGAGGACTATGTATCCTTTAGAGATAAAAAACATACAAATGTGTTGGTTCACATGAAGAGTGTCATAACTACGTTAATATTACAAGAATCCATAAAAAGTTAAGAACGAGAAAAAATTGGGTCATTTCAAAAACCTGTATTGATTAGAGTGTCGCATCATCTTTACGATACAGTTCCCCTGTTTCGTTACAGGCATATAATTGCATTTTTTTAAATTCCTCAAATACTCATCTTTTACTGAAATCGAAATTTGCCACGTTCGGGACTATTTGAGAAATTATTTATAAGTACGCAAATATTAAAAGAGAAGCTTCAAGTGTTATAAGGTCATTTTAAGTGATCAGGTTACTTTGAATGAGCATGTTGAGTTAAATGATCTACCTCGCTGAAGATGTACAAGACACATTGGTGAATATCACAAGAAAAATAATGAAAATGAATTAAATCATTGGATCTATCGAAAGCATTGCGAATCAAAACAGTTTTCATAAAAATTGATATTTTGGATATATTTTTTGTATAGAGAAGCCACCCTTCTTATCATTGGAGCCAGCACTGGTGATAGCCGCCACGCGGCCGAAAAGGTCTAATGACTTAATTTAAAAAACTGCTTAGTACGAATGCGAATTATTTAAACAATAATGTGTATACTACCAACACCGAACCTCGACATACAATATTGGATATATATTTAAATCAAAAATAACATGGGTGTGATCTGTAAATGTTGGGAAAATTGGTAACAAATACTTATTGAGATAATGCAGTGTGACTGACAAAAATGTCGAGATATAAACTGATGTACATTTAATATGTCTCAAAATCCTTCAGATGTATCATACAAAACCTGTTCTTTTTTTTAGATAAATCACTGTGGATAACAGAAGAGAAGTTTTTAACTCAACGATCTTCATTGATAATTTTCTGCATTTTAATATAGTATGTATCTTGTATTGGAGAGAAACATTACACAATGATACATATTTTGCCAACCATTTACAAGTTTTTACAATATTACACATACACTTTTCAGTCCTGTTAGTACATTTAACCGTTCCGTGAATTTTAATGAATAATTACTCCTCCAATTCTCTTGAAAGAGCATTAGAAGATTTTCTATGAATATATCATTAAATATTTGGGTTCGCAAAAATGTTATGACTCACTCTTAATCAGATTCCGATGAAAACCGAAGTGCACAAACGGATACTTTGAAATCAATTGACGACATACCACTATCCTTGAATTGTAGTAAATTGATTTAGCTAACGCCAAAGTGTTTGATTCAGATTGAAAGATGATTGTTTTTTACCACTCAAAATTACTAAAAATATATATTTTGAACTATCACTGCTAGATATTTGAACTTTGATACGTAATATTTTCGTAAGAAACGATGCGCATTTAATGCCTTTAATAAATGAGATAATTCTTCAAGAGTCTTCTTATTTCAACATAGAAGCGCAGAACGTAAATGAAGTACATATTACATTTCCTAAAACAAACATCCAATTAAGCGTGCATATTTGTGAACATGAGTTGCAAAATATGAAAAGAAAAAATACTTAAAAAGAATAAATGATCTTAAAACGCATGGAATACATGTCGAATACACATATAGGTCAACTATAGGTTCAGCATATTCTACATCATTTTTAACATAATTCTGTATAAAAATAGAGAAATAGGATCCGACAGTCTTGTATTCTTATTTTTTTGAATCAAAAAATCTGGAACAGGAGTATTTCCAAATGTTTATTCCACACTTACTGGCGGTGCATTCACTATATTTTTATATATTATATAAAGATCTAAAGTACATCAACGTCATCGAAGTTCATTCACTGAGGTTTCTGTAATAGAACAAAAATGCGGAGTCATCGAAACGTTTTAAAAAGCATATGTAGTTGTAGACCATGTACAAGTGTCACAATCGAAGACACAAAGCAAGAACTGAAACTAATATAAAAGGGGCAATCTGAATCCCAACGCTTCGCAATAAAACTCATTTAGTAGAAGGAAATATAAAATTTCGAGCACAATTCAGTGACGTCTTCACTACAAGGGGGCGAGTCACGGATCTTGCGGTAGGCAATCTAATCATAACAGCACTAAAAGGGTATTTTGCAGCGCCAAATTGACCGAACGTACCGCTTGGCACAATCTACAGTGTGTAGTGTTATAAAACATTTCACTATAACTGGAAATAGCTGTCCGGGAAAGGCTCCCGGTTGGAAGCTAACATTGATGAATCGGGAAGTAAGCCTATTTGGCGTACCGTCGACACATTCGAAAAAATAGGAACTTGGCAGTCGCCGACTTAGTTACACGGGCAAGACAACCTTTCGGAAAGACTATTTCCGAAGCATCTACTCGTCGATATATCAAAAGGTGTGGCTACACATTCTACAAAGCGATGCCATTTCTCACTTGACTTAACGTCGGCGTGTTGCATGGGACAAATCTCACCTCAGCCGGACACAATATTAGTGGAAAAACGTACTGCGGACAGATGAATCCACTTTTCAGGTTTCATAAGGAAATATTGGCTAAAAGGTTACTGTTACAAATGCGTGGTTCTTAAACGAAGCTCTGTGATGGTGTGGGGTTGCATGGCAACGAAGAGGGTTGGTAACTTAAATTTTTGTACGGGTGCGATAAAGGCTCCAGACTATATACGGATTCTTAATTTGAATCATCAATGCAGCGATTGTTTGGCAGAAAACATTATATTTTCCAACAATATAACGCACGGTCTATACGCCGTAGATATCACAAACATGGCTACGTACCACACGCGTGCCTGTTTTAGATTGGCCAGCAGCAAGTCCGGATCTCTCTCCTATAGAGAATATTTGGAGAATTCTAAGAGGAAGATGGCCCAGCGCCGTTTCAGCACAATATTCAACAATTACAGGATTATGTGCGGTAGGAATGGGGAAAAATACACCTTGAGCCGTTTAGTGTCGTCAATGACTAAACGTCTTACTGCTGTTATCCGCCGTAAAGGTGACGTCACCTCTTGATAATCGACCCGAACGAACATTTTTGACTTTCGTTGTGCAAGTGAATACACTTGCATCATTTATCATAACTCCCTGTTTTGTTTCAAACTAATACAAATTCTGTTACAATGTATCATATCGAATGTTAATAAAATATTTCTTTCCCATATACGTTTCGTTGTGTTTCTCAATTTCCTCATTTCAAGCTATTTCTTACGTGAACGAACTGCAATGGCTTTGAATTTGAATATAAACAATAAAACACGACAAGATAATAATTACAAATATAAAATGGTGTCATGGAAGTTGGTGGCAAACAAAAATAATTACCTATATACACATGTATATTCACTTCATTCCACATGATAATTAAACTGGATTGCAATGTATGATGACACGCTGTCAATAAAGATGCCTATTACATTTTGTAACTAAAAAAATTATTTTCCAACACTAAATGGGACCATACGATTGATTGATTTATTTTACAATTGTTGAGCACTCTCGCTAAATATAATATTGTGTATCAAGTATAATGAGACTTGTTATAATAGTGAACGCTGGTCTCTATTAGCATTATCTCTGTGATTGGATCAAATTTCTAATGTTAAATTAAAAAGAAAAAAATAAGTAATTCTAACATGACAAGCATTTGTTATTTATTTAGAATACTAACTCTTTTCTAAAATTATGATTGAGGTAACCACATTTTCAGACAGTTCTTGCATATTTACAAATTAATTCAGTAATCTCCCAATTATCCGAATGGATGTTGGATAGGGAAAACAATTCCACCGAGAAAAATGCGAAAGTGACCTCGGAGCTTCCAGTTCAGATAGTTCCTTCAATAGTTGTATTTGGCATACAACAGTCCTCCACACGTATGTCCTCGTACTTGACTCAATTTATTCAATAGAAGTTACTTTCTTTATAGGTTACGATGTTTCCTCTTAATTGCTAAGCAACAGATCCAATCACCCCAATTTCTGAACAATCAAATTTTTCTGATTCCTTACTAATTCAGATAATCAAATTTATACTCTAGTTCAACAATACTTAAATATGTTTGTATTAATTATTCAAAGGTAGTTAGTAATTGACATTACACACGAGCTTGATTTCCATTCTGAGTTCACTATATTTTGTCACCAAAATTGTGGAAAACATTCCATGATTTTTTAAATATTTAGATGACTGGTTTAATGTATCGTATTTATTACATGGAATAATAATGTTGTCGAAACTCTACTAACCAATATGTGCATATTTTCATGAATGTTTCAAAGACGTGTAACTTTGAAATGTGAATGAGAATAAGATATTTTCCTTCGGTCTCGAAACAACTTCTCCACCTGTGCTTTTGTTTCCACTTCACAGCTGTACTCGTACTCATGACTAATAATGATGTTTCTCATGTATATTTCGTCGTCACCTGACTACGTAAGCCATTGAAAGGTTGAAAATTAGACATGCCTTATATGCTAGATAACATTGTAGGTAATGAGACAGCCAAGCAATGCATGTCCAACTTTTCTATGAATATCTTCCTCGTCAAGAATGATTTTTGGTTATTCCTCAGCCTTGAACTATAACACGATTATGAATCACTTGTTGATTTTAGGAAAAAAGAAAGAAGAAATTTCACAGTTGTCGGCAATGATTGGAAGTACAGTTACAATGTCAAACTCTATTAAACGTTTAACACTAATCTAATATGCATTAAAGTGAATAGTAATGAGTCATTTTTGCTATAAGTGAATAGCAAGAAGTCAATAATTAGATGGGTAAAGGCAAACACATTTCATTTTCTGTATTCATAGTCAGATTTTGCTTAGTATTGCTGCAATGTTCTTAAATTACATGTATTCTTTCAGTGGAACTAACTTTTATTTATTTCATTTAACAATAGATTTTAGATAACAATTTTTAAATAATGTGACCTCAAAAGAAAGAAAGATAAACATGTTGATGTAAAGCGGATCTGTTTATATGTGTATTTAAAAATGCCCAACGAATTTTATCCATAAATCCGGATAAACAAAAACACCGTGTGGAATAGAGAGAAAGAGAGATTGATAAGAAGATAGATAGATAGATAGATAGAACTAAATCAACGTGTGCTCGTGACATGAAACTGAACAGTCTTGATATTGTTCTCCTCTAACATTAATATAATCCAACAGTAGAGAAAGAAAGTTCGCAATTCCAAGGTGCTTTAGAACCACATAGAAGAGACAATTTCTTTGTTCAAGAATTCGAAGACACGTATTCAAAGAAGAAATAAGCAAAGTAGAAGAGTCACTAGGAAATGAGTGACGAGGTCCTACCATTTCGGATGCTGAAGAATACTCAATTACTGAAAGAAAAAGGTCGGAGCTGTTCCTTCGGGTGATGCTGAGTTGGGCAAAATCATAATTCTCTTAGTAATTTGGAGAGCTAAACTTAGTCAAAGGTCCTATGTTCCTTGAAGTTACGACAGCTCCATAAGATAAGCAAGATCTTTTCAAGATGGTTACCTTGAAGCCATTGCATTGTATAATATTTTTTTCACTTTATGTTCATTTGCAATAACCTCAAATTTGATTCTTCTATTTTTTCAGAGTTTTGCATAAGTTAAACATTAAAAAAAACCATCAGTTGGTGTCACATTGTATTAATCTTAAATTTATAATTAAAAACAGAGTTATGTTGAAAGTTCTCTTTGCATAATCCCTGCTCAGTATAACTCCATTTGCAGCGGATGAGTTTATATGGGTTAGTCAAGAATGTAAGGAATCTAAAGCCGCTTTTCCAACGTAAGCCGAAAGTTCCTTACCAATTAGTGACCTAAACCAACTTCTGAAACCACCTTGAGCCCTTAACTAGAGACCTTGTAAGTTGAGCTCCATAGAATTTTCAGGTGAGGCTTAGTAATTCCAGAACTTGACTATCCTGATTCAATAGTTCCTCACATTCCTCGTTTATGTTAATCTCTCACAATAAAATTGACACAAGTCAATCCAATTACGAATGACTGACACAATCTATTGCAACAAAAAAATGTATTGTGTAAAAATTACATTGAGTTAATACAAATGTGAAATTTAATAACGATTCGAATAGGACAAATTTTTCAAGTAAAATATCAATTGAGGTGGGCATAAAATCTATTATATTGGACTTAGGTGTTTTTAACAGAAATCATTTTTTGAACCCTAACATTTGTTGGATCGAATGTGATCTGGGTCAGTTGGTCTTTCCAGGTTACCCTGGAGTCCTCTATCTTTAAATTAGTTTTATGGATTTCCTTTATGAATAAGGGTTCCATTTTTACCAAAAGCGATAGAGACTACTATATTAGTTACCAACTTACATCTGGTCGGGAATATGTGGGTTCAATCTTCCCGTCAGTTAAAGTGAGTGTGTTTTTAAAATAGAATTTTCTTTTGTCCAACCCGAGTAAATAATTAACATACATAGTTAAAGAACGAAATGTATTGAGAATAAAAGCATGATATTGGTAGTAAAGGGTATTATAATTTAATTTAGACTTCCAATTACCCTGTCTTGACAAAAAACTGCTTACCTCTATTAAATACGTTGGCACAAAAATCTTCTACATTGCCTCGATGTGTTTTATTTGCTGTAACTTGTCTTTGATGGCAAAACTTAATCCTAATTTCACTCGTAAATGACAGCATCCCTACAAATGCACGACGGAAAACAGTAAAACATGGGGTTAAGACGTTTGTTTACATACGATATCTTTCAAAGCTCGCAAGTGATAGGTCAAAGAGACTAATGTCGCCTATGAAACCTTTTATGAACTTATTACAACGAAATTAAATTATAAATATATTATAAAACGAGTAGTACATAACTAAAATAAAATATTATGAATCAGTCTCAGTCCATAATTGTATCACAGTAACGATGCCTCATTTTCGGCAATTGGTTAAACATGGCAAAAGAAAAGCGGATGTTTACAAAGAAGTTAAATGTTGGAAATATGAGATTTCGATTACTAAAATCTATGTGGTATAGAAAGATACGTAATATTCTCCCAAGTAATTAATTTTATCACGGTTCAATCATATGGTGAACAATTCATTAAATTCATTATATATACGCAATTTGTACTGTTTTTTGACAATAATTTTTTTAATTTCTCTCATTATCTGACTCAGAAGACTGTAACCTTTAAAGGAAGGCCAAGGATTGATGAATTTTATTCGTGTTCAATTTGGACAGTGAAAAACGTGCAAACGCAAAAGAACATTTCAGTCTCCTTCTATCCATTGCAGCTCATTGTGCAGAGATTAAGAAACCCATATTTCATTAAATTATACGTCCGAATTTCTCTAAGTTAAATTGTGTTTCACAAAGTTACGTGTAAGTTCAATAAAAACAGAACAATTTAGTTCTCTTTCGCCTTTTCGATTATTAAATCGTTTCTTGGAAATTTGAGAACGAGGGAGAGATAAAATAGGGAATTAAGTCATAACGTCTGTTTATAGCCAGTTTTCCTTAGGCTTGGAACCGTTCCCTTTCCTCGTATTGTGCCTCGCGCTGAAGGGGAATGGGTTTATGGACCATCTCACCGTGAAAGCGCAAGTTATCTTCTTCTGGCCGAGCGACGGGAAGAGAAACTCCTTCGCCAATTCCCGTCTCTTCG
The DNA here is from genome assembly GCA_002313205.1 of Laupala kohalensis. NCBI lineage: Eukaryota > Metazoa > Arthropoda > Insecta > Orthoptera > Trigonidiidae > Laupala > Laupala kohalensis. Next base: position 292,524 of record NNCF01133304.1, on the reverse strand, counting down.
GAGGCCACCGCTCTCTAGAGGAGATTCGTTATAGGAATCTCAATTTTCAGAGCGGAGGATTCCGCAGTCCTTCATCAAAATCTCGTGTCAGCGTGTAAGTTCTGAGGAGAGAATCAAAAGAATTAGTGATTCGGGAATTATGAAGTAACTCCAGTGTTACTGTCTATGGCAATTGGACTACTTACTATAATACCCGTCCTGACCTGGGTTTTTCTCCCGCTTTCCTTCAGGTAGTGGAGGAATTTTTCTACAGGTTCTCTCGGATCTTGCTAAGGGGTGGGGTCTATTGAAATAATACATCTCTAATTTATAAAATACATAATATTTTCCGAATAATCTATAGTTTATAACAATACGTATTTGTGAAAAACTGTTTTGTGATTTATTAAATACAAATTTGTTGATATTCTGTTAATATTACAACACGTACATTACTACTTATATTCTTATCTTAAGAGTGCTGAAATGTTAAATTCACCTCTGCCTTCGGGAACTCACCTAATGGGATGATCCCTCGCTTGCTTCCGGAGAATAAATTAGTTTATTGTACTCCACGTGGACATATGCAGTTTTTAACTGCTTTTTTGACACTACAATTATTATTGATATTGTCACCATTCTGGGAATTGCTCCAAATTACTCACAATTTATTTCGATTCTTAAAGAAACTCTACCAACTAATTTCATTACTACCAAACAAAACTGAAGAAATATTTTGAAATATAAGTTTATATGTCTTAGGTGTCTAATACAAGTTACGTTAGTTATTTTAGACATTGACTGAGACGAAGGGAAACTGAACTATACTTCTTTATTGAAAACACCAATGACTTAGTGACTAAATCAACAAGGTCAGGAATTGTTGCGATCACATATTTGTATTTGATTTTTTTCTTTTTTGATTTTAAGAGAATCGATATGTTTATTTTATTTATTTATTAAACGAGAAAATTTTACTAAGTGAAATCCAACAGATTTAAATTAGTTACGTGTATATGTGGTTACTCATGTAATCTGCTACTTGTTATTTCTTTTTGTAAAATTTAACAACAAATCAAACATAGACCTCGAATTCAAAGCATGTGTAAATCATTATCAAGGGTAAAAGAAGAAAAAACTAATTCATTCAACAGACACTGTGTTTGGAAAATACAAACTACAATATGAAATTTTGACATCAGTTGCAGGTCATCATCAGATGTTCAGAGTAATGTTGTAATTTGTGCCATTAAATCATATTTAAACAATAATATGTTTGTACATAAGTTGTTAATACACAGGTTCATTTTTACCCATGAACTTGTATCCCATTTTTACCGATGAAGGATTTATTTCCAGTAAGTCACTCATGTTTAAACACAACTCTTAAAAATTTTCAGTATTTTATCAGAATTTTGTCTCAAAAGAGGTACCGTTAATTATTGAATTGTTTTACTAAAAATAGTCCTTCACCATGCTCTGAAATATCGAATTTTGATTTCAAGAAATTATAAGCTTTGTTCGCACAATTTTAAGAGTTTCATGTAATAATACAAATAGAAGACGTTGGTTTTAATGTTTCACGTGAATTTTCCAAATAATATATTCTTTACCTGATCTCAAAATCTTGTTCATTTAGAATCATTTCTGGAAAATCTCCAGTCCAGAAAACTGTTTCCCCTTTCATGAGATAGCTTCACTCATTTGTTTCCTTCTAATAAATGGTTAATATCACTAAATATTCGTAATATTCATAGATACTATTAATTTTTTTACACAAATAAATGAATAAATACATTTTAAAAAGCAGTACAACTGCGTATGACCACTTGAAGGACAATAAACTAATTGAATAAAACAATAAATGTCGTAAAAAAGTATTGCAAACGAGTATCACACGCAGGTTTTAACCTATAAACCTTTTGCTAAGCACCGACTTTCGTCATCGTCATTGTGAAACTCCCATGAATGTTATTAGTTGAAATGATTTTATATCGAGTGCACAATCTACCTACCATGACCCTTTCTTTTCCACTCATTCCAAAGATTTTTAATGTTCCTTATGTCATACGGAGTGGAATGCTTTCTTTAAGTCTATGTGATACTGAAACCAAAAAACGCTGCCTGTTCAAATTTCCATTCTTTCGTTTCAGGGCCGAATGTTTGAAAGGTGGATTTGCGGTTGTTTGCCCGTCAATTTTTCATGAGAATCGTCGCTCGCGCTGTGATTTTCAATAACTCTCTTCATCGAACGGCGGCACAATATTTTGTGCTGATGCGAGGGGCGGGGGTAAATGTTTTGAGTAATCACCGCTTTGCTCCCACGCACACGTCACAATGAATTGGCGATGCATAAACAAATACCGCACGCGCTCCCGCAGCGACGCTCAACACCAGTTAACAATATGTTCAAAATATGAGCGAAAACGAGAATAAAATCATTCTCTGAAACTTCATCGACCCCGACCTACACTCGAGTAGTAAATCAACGAAAAATGGTAATAAAAAGTTGAATTCATCGCGTATTAATATGTAAACCAATTACCTCTGATATTTGACTATAAATACAAACTAGTTCATATTTATAATTGGGTGATCTATGCTCATCGGAAATTTTATACTTCCGAAACATCTGGTACGAATATTAATTATGTTAATCTATCTATAATGTGAGGATCATTTCTAGTAAAATATACCGCAAATATGTATATTTGCAGTTTTCGAAGAATTGCTGCACAATAAAATATTTAAAGCTGGAGCACATAGGTGGCACAATCTTTTATTCATGAGAACAAAACATTCGAATATGCGGTCTTGTTTTCTCCTTAAGTTACATCATATTTATAAAAATTCTCAACATTTCTTTGGTCATAAATTTTATGCAATAATATTTTTCAACATTTCCGTCTTAATGTTCTAAAATTTCGTTTGGTGAAATGTTTAATGTGTTATGTTCAGTGGTTTGTGTTTTATATTTTTTACTCTTTTAACAAATAACTACAAGAAAGAGTGATATATGCGGGTTTTCAGGATGTATCGCAAATGAGTTATTAGTTTCTTTCATAAATTTTAATGATCGCAATCGTCTCAACTATACCCCTAAAGAAAATTATTAAGCAGTTTCTGATCATCACATTTATATGTATGTAAATATCAACCATCGGGATTCAAACATATTCTGATAATTATTGTCAACAATTTTGTCTATAATTATAGAGTAAATAATTGCTTATTTGTCAAAATTATTATTTCTAACGACTTTTTTCACACAACAAACATATTAATCACGGCGATTCGTCACTGGTTTGGGACTTCTAGTGATACATAAATAGTACAACATCCTAGTAACGTCATAGATGAAATTACATAATACTTAAGTACTATTATTGATAATTACACAAAAACAACAACAACAAAAATAATTAAAGTGATAATATCTTCAGTTTCTCGGGGCAATGAAGTCATAAGACGAAATATGCTTCTGATTTGTAAATTAAATTTGTGGCTTATTCTTTAATTTTTTTTACCTTTTATACACATTTTGTAATCACAATCGAAAACATAAAAAAAGTTACATACGCGTGTGTCTTGAATACCGGTTGAGTCAATAAAAGCAAATACTTTAAATAAATTCTATCCGGATAGATATTGAAATGAGGTTTTCCCTAACATAAATCATGACATTGGGCTAATAATTTGACTTATTAAAATGGATGGTAGTTTTTTACTGCAAAGATACCAACAGATTGATTAATTTTATAAATGGAAATTTTCTTTTCACGACTACTTTAAAGTCCATGGAAAAACAAACATAAAGACCAAGCATATGACGAACTTCAACGAGTAGAAACGTCGTGGCGAATACAACGCATGACTACGAGAAATCAACGCATGACTACTCTTCTTATTTGATCAAATTCAGTATATTTCATACAATATATTTGTATTTACTTTGGGTTCGAAGTAACACTGAAAGAAATTTTACTTGAATGATCAATGAAATCTCGGCAGTTAAAGAAAGTTCAAATGTCTTGAATACCACAAACTATTTGCTCCGTATCGCGACTGATATTTGATAAAACAGAATTTAGGTACATTTGTTCGCACAAAGATATTTGAGAAGAACGTTTTTACTCATTCTGGATATTGTTCCCCGATATACTCTTTTCGTAATCTAATGGTACTCTCACCTTCTAGAATAAACGTATGTTTCCTTTTGAATAACTACAAACGTAGCATAAGAAAGTCGTTAATTAAAAGAAAAAACATTGATCTTATTATGATCTTATCACGGTTTAGTGTAAAAAAATATACACAGCATCTGAGATGCGACAACTCACTTCATACAATTATCTCAAATTCAAAATGTATTTATATTCGGGTCAGTTTATTATTTTGATCAAATAACAATAATGAATTTGATGAAAACTCTTTGCTGTAAATAATGTATTATTCTGTTACTGGCACATGAATTAATATCACTAAATACGTTTCTATTAAATTTTAATATATCATTGTGAGTTTCCTCGTTAGTTGTGAATGAAAGCCGCCTTTGTTTTACATTGACCTCTCATTATCTTCGTTGTCAAGCTAGTCAATACAACGCATTTCATTTGTGTCACTCAACAGGTTTGGATTAAATGTTTCTCTCTGCAAAATAATATGGCTCTTGCTCTTCTAAGTATCGTAGATATGATCTCTACGGAAGCACGAGATTCAACCGGCGAAATCACTGATAAGGCGCACAATAGTGGAATAACACTGGTGTGCCCGTCCCGGGCAGGCGCAGTGCAAGCATTTGCATTTGCAAGACTTTTTTCGAAGCGGGCGTATATTGCTTTACACCTACAATTCAGTCAAACATATTTCATAAATCTTTGTAGTATTTTTAACTTTCCTCTCAAAAAGTGTCTCGAGTTTCATTGGCTGGACAGCGTTCCCTCGACGCGCAAAGGTACATCCTCTGTTATTCCACTATTATGACGCACAGCTCCCCTCAATCATCTAAATCTCCTTTTTCTAATATATAAAATAAATTAATTAAAATAAAATATAATTTTTACCTTTTCCGAGTTGTTGCACTTACTTTATTTTTAAAGTATAAATAATTGTAATTGATGACAAAAAATCTAGATCAGGCCAGTAATTTTTGAACATGTAAAACATTGTTTTATAACAACAGAGAAGCGTAGAGCTTACTATCCTGTGCGGTAGAGGAAGCCGATACTATTACAATCCATCGCACCGAATAGTGGGTTCAGAGTTTCTCTATTGCGTACTGTACTTTCATTCAAATATTCGACTTTCAAATGCGTGACAATGGTGAGTCTTGAACGATTTTTCTTAGGCAACCTGACCGTGTTCAAAATAGTGCTATCTTTTTCTAATTATATATTTCAACAAGAAAACAGATGAATGGAAATTTAAAAAATAATTATTTTATTTTAATTAAGGTTATCCTTGACCTGATATAATAAGGTAACCCATCTGAGTTTTGTTTGTTTACATATTTTGTTTAATAAAAATACATTCGGGATATTAGACTGAAGTGTCAGAAATACGACTTAGCGAAGCACGAAAAATCAATACTTCACGTCACGAGTCACGTCATGCGTCACGTCACAAGTCACACCTTAAGACACATCATATGACCCGTTACGAGTCACGTGACCGGTGGTATGTGACGAGACTTGAGGTGAACTGAGACGTATAGTTCAGCAACTGACAGCGTTCAGTTGAGTTAAATGTCCGACATCAGGCAGTTCATTTGATAACAGTGTGTTGACTGACGTCAGGTTTCTATTTTGCTTGTCGAGAGATTTTTTGTGCCTTCTCTTAATTATGTTTAGATTTATTTAAATTTTTTTTTCATGCTATTTGAAGTTTTATTTCACTTACAATGATCGCATTTCGGTATCTTAATCCTAACATTTCATATTCCTCCCATTATCTCCCTGTTGGGAGGAATGCACTTTCAGATAATTTGTTGCAAGTTTCGACTTTGCGAAGATTTTTTTTAATTCTCAAAAATTTATTAATGTTTTTTTCTACATTTTCTAAAATTTCTCAAATACAACGATTCTCCATATCTAATTACGCATGTAAGTTAAAAATAATTTGAAACCTTCTTTTACTTTTCAAACATCAATCCTAACCGTTTTGGGCATATAATTTCTCAAACTTCTTTCAACGAGATCTCATTCATTCGTCATAATTTCTGTGGATGGTGTGAATATTGCATGGATCACAATATATGACACAAAATATAGTTTGTGGAATAAGATTTCTGATTCGTGAATACCTTTAATAATGTAACACATTTCTCGTGCCATAAACAAAGCTTTACGAAAAATTTCACAACAAAAGGACGCTTTCGTGTGACTTTGGTAAGGAAGTACTTCTTCTATTCTATAAATATATACACATTTTTTCATTAACTCCGAACATATTACAATCTATCACCATATGGACATTCAGTAAATTCTGTGTCAGAAGAAACTAGATGTTTTAAAATCTAGATGTTTAGGAGACCCCAATTCAACCTTGAGCAACTCTCCTCTTCAATCTTCGTGTTTCATTCTTGATTTTCATTAGGAGACAGGATTTGGATCTGTCCCGGTATTTAATAGCATAATTAGCTTTCTGACCTCGAATAGTTGGGATCTTCAAGTCTCAGTGGAAATTGTCATTTTGAAAGTACCAAAGAGCTGCTCCTTGGTGTCTTCGTATGTAGCTTAAATTTTAAAATTTCAATTCGCGGTTTGAGACCAGGGCGAGAACAACTTCGTTTCGTTGTTGGGGAACAGAGCTTAAGGACACGAGGAAATTCTATTGTATAATATTCACGACTTCATTTTCGTAACTAATCAGGCAACAAGCATGTAGGGGAAGCGTCAGCGTTCAGATAAATCTCTAGAGTTCGTCGAACGGGAATAGGGTTGGCAAACTTGTAAATAATAAGTCATACAGGATTCACTTAATGTGAAAGATCTCCTTAATTTCTGTTGGTGTTACATAAGACGAAATAGTGTATGTACACTATCAAAAGAGTCTAATACAACACGCGAATTATTAAAATAACTCGAAGTTAAGATGTGAATGGACACGAACAAATGAGATGTATTAATTAAACTGTATTTTTCTTCCTACA
>NNCF01133304.1:270347-285244 GCA_002313205.1 Laupala kohalensis | reverse complement strand
AATGCCAACATCTATGAAACAAATCCTCGAAATTCACTAACATACAGGTAATAAACAAAAGTCCCAAAAGTGACTATTTTGTGTAAAAACAAATACAAGTTGGTGGAAAAAAAATACACACAACAAACTAAGACATAATGTAATATTCGTCCCACACGCTTGATGCAGAGAGAACGGAATAGCGCCATAAGAGCAAGTGGATTGAATTGATGGCCTGTATTGACGATAGATTTATGTTTAAAGAAATAGGAAAGTACTGCCAACATAAAGTGAGGTTCATTTATCATTCGCCTTGCGGACGATGGCGAAGTAAAAACATTCGCTACACTGTGTACAAGCCCTGTACTAACATCAATGCAGTTAAGACTGGCAATAAATAAAAACAATAATTTATAATTTGTGGTCAAATGAGCAGTTACTAACTAACCATGAAAACCTTGAAGAGAATAAACTAATTTACAGCAACTAATTTCCAATAAAGTAATAAACACAGTGCTTCCTTCGATTACATTTTCTCTGAGAAACATGAATTCGAGTGTGGAAATATATTATTGATGTGCCTATACATTTAACGTGAAATGCATGGGAAGGTTTTACCTGTTATGTGTGTAAAAGAACTTGAAACTCGCCGAATGACTCAACCATACCCACTAAAAACTCTCCTGAATTACAACTCAAAACTCAAACATCAACATATCTCAAAACATTACATATGTCATTATAAAAAAGAGGAAAAGGAAGAAAGAGGAAAATGAAAGATACCCTAGCGACGGGATCGAAAAGAACAAGGAAGGTCAGGAAAGAGAAAGGAAGGAGCCTCGCACAAGTAAGTGGAAGTAATACCGGATTCAGCTCAGGGCGCCGAGTTTGCCAAACACGTACTTACTAGATGTAAGTCCTCTGGGAGGCAGAACATGTTGCAGCTCAACCTAAGGAAATAAGGATTTCTGTAAGCATGATGACACCTATGCTCTATAAATATTTGTGAGACGAGAGGGTAAAATATATGCAAATGTCATGTGAGAAAAAGTACACATTGACATTTTCACTAATAAAAATTAAATTTTTTGACAAATTTTTTCTTTCAGTTTTCTTTAAATATCATTCAAACAATCAAAATGTTTCTTCGTATAGCCTTTAACCAAATCTTGAAGAACATTAACACAATATCAAACATGGCGAAATGACTTTAAAAAATGTTATCTCATCATTACTTGACGCTTTGACGAGGAAACACTCCATAAAATCTTCCAGAGCCATTGTCAACTAATGTGAAATAAAAGCAAATTCGAAATATTGAATCAAATGCTCACAGACGAAGGAAATTTGATCAGTTAGAGTGCCTAAAATATCATTGAATCAGAAGTTTCAAAAGTTCGGGAAATACTTTTATCTCATACTGTTTCTTAGAAATTGATTTATATTTTTATTTTAATATACCAAGAAAACATTTTGTGGCAAGTAAACGAAGTAATCATTTTATGTTTACTGAATCTTGAATCTTTGTTTGCGAGGGAGAGAAGAGGACGGAGAAACTAAATTTATAAAGAACAATTGGATTGGGAATCAGATCCAAACCCAATGCAATGGAAGAATTCTTCAGGGAGCTTTAGGCCTTGGCTGTATCCAATTGATGGAAAAATCATTGGGTTGCGCGGAGGGTGAAGAGAAAGAGACATAAATGCGGAAACTGGCCATTTCTGGTCAATGATTGTGGAAAACGTTGGTTTAGAGTTTTAAACTGCTTTGTTTTATATCAAATATCACATTTTAGATCAGTACACACAACAGTATTCAGAAATGGATAGTATACATAAAAGTTATAGAATAACAAATTTTAAATAATGCAATTTTCTGTACAGAAGGTAATCAATTTTTTTCCTAAAAGTCATTCAATCTTCTTCAAATATATTTATTCCTAGCTCTCAATATATTTTGAAAATGATTTATTTGATCGGTTTCGTAAAATTGTCTGTTGAGTGATTTCATGAATCGTTTACTGTCTCAGAAGTGTAACAATAACTTAGATAGCACACGTTACATCAAAGTGATGATGCTTCATTCAGATAGAAATAACTTGGTGTAATTATATAGCGAACTTTCTAGTGGGTAGAAAGTATTGCAACCTTAAATGATCTTTTCTACCGAAGACAATAGTTTCGTGAAGTTTTTGACATTAAAATACCCATTATTTACCTATTCAATGTTACGTAGATATGAATTATTTGAGAAAAGCTATTTCTGGAGTAATTGGCCACGGAATTGCTTTATCCCGCAACACGTCGAAACTTTGTCGATCATTGATCTTCCCCTATTCATTCGTGCCCTATGTAAGTCAATACAATGTACGTTTCAGGGAAGAGACGTGGCGCAGAGTTACATACGAATAGCGTTTCGTTCGAATTTTAAGGACGGGCAACTCAAGATTAGCCCCGCTTCCCCCTCTTTTCGTCCCATTTTCAGTAACCAAATATGATTTTTAAGTTAAGATGGCGTGGGTAAGTCTTGAAAGTGGACAGGAGGAGAAGAAAGCTAAGAAAGAACGTCGAAGTGAAACTCGTGACAGGTTCGGCAATAATGTTATTAGCTTGGGATAGCAAAAAGGCTAGGATCGGTCCTAGTAGTATTTCATTGTAGTAAATTAGTACAACGTACAGTTTTCAATCAATATTTTGTTATTGTTTACGATTCTCAATATCATGTAAATGTGGATACCCAAAACCGTCGTGGATAAACTGCAGCATTTTTTCTAATAATTTTGCTTTCCGATAAAGCCATGGCTCCACCCAAGCTTCGGAGATCGGTTAAAAATATTTCGAAACCAATAAAAATAATATTTTAGAACAAGATTAAACGGTCTTGCAGCTTTAAATATTTATAATTATATAGAGATTGATCTAGTTGGTATAAATAATTCTCTGCCCAGGAGAAAGAGAAAGTTTGACTTGTTTTATTGCCTTATAAGTACGTAGAGTAAACAGTATCATGATTATGTATTCTCGAATCGGCCAACTAAGGACCACGATAACGAGTGTTAGTAAGGTTCAGTTCTGTGTGAGTTTATTTACTAGACACATCGTGAATTTCTGGGGTAACAGCGTCTTTATAGATTCTAGACAGCTGTATCCGAGTATAATAACTGCGGCTGTTAGCTGCAGAGGGTGAACTGTTCAAATGCTATAGCTATGTGAACTGGGACATAGAAATGAAAAGCTACAAATTTTTCTTACCCCCACCGGGAATTGAACCAGGGATGACTGGATGACGAGCGAGAACGGCGACATCGAAGCCACGGAGGGACTGAACAGTATTATATTGCAATTTTAAATATTTTAAACAGAACGGACAACATTTTAACTTTTGATTTTTTCTTTTTTGCACAGACTCGTCAAATCACATCACTCTGGAAACTGGAAAGGGAGAAGATTGAAAATGATTGATTTTATTGAAAATGAAATGTATTTATACAATAAATCATATGTTTATGAAATTGGCATATTCAAAATTATTTTAATTAAGTCAATAATTATAGGAGTATAAATAATGAACCGAAGCAAATATGCTATGATTTTTTTAAAAGAACACAAGTGTTAATTTAATGATTCCTAAATTGTTAGTTTGGTGATAAGTCGTACTTCATTAAGTCGTCATTCATTCAAGCTGCCCCCCCCCCTTTGAATAAATTGGGGGTGCACCACTGGATACAACGCTACGGAGAGCAGTTGAAGTTGTCAATAACAAGTACGATACGTGGAACGAGCTGGAAGAGAGAATGTGTCCGTGCACCATAGATGAAGCCAATTCACTTTGTCAGTTGTGGCACACTGCAAGGAGAACAGCAAAAAATTCACTCTATTCATCTCGCTGTCATGAGAAATGCGTCTATGCGCTGTTATACCTACTTACCCGCAAATTGACACAATGTTACTCACCATGTTTCATTTTCGAAAGCACTTTATTTTTGTGGAGTCAGTGTAGATCAGTGAGTAGTTTAGAAAATAGTTTTGTTTATAATTCGTTGTTATAATTTTCGTTCCAATAATGTTTGTTTCGGTTATAATTTTGTTTATAAGACATATCCGCTAACATATCTAAGATATGTCGGACATGACATTGAAATACGTGATGAGTTTTAAACTGCAAGGTGGTGAAATGTTTTCAACCATATAATCCAATGAATTTCATTCATAACCATGAAATATTTTGTAATTCAACGTATATTGTATACTCGTTGACAGTCCAGTTGGAAGGGTTAGTATGTTTTACATCCTCATATAAATTATCCTATAAACTTTCTCCGGCTGGAGAAACCTACACATGTAAAATACACGTGCAAATACTATTTAATAAATAGATAATATCGCAGATACAGATTAATCATGTTACGTCGAATGAAAATGGGAGACGGGACCGGGATTCGAACCCGGGACCTTGAGCTCTACGCGCTCATGCGCATACCAACTGCGCCATCCCGTTCGCCTCTCGGGCCCGTCTACCATTCTCATTCAACTTGTGAAACCCTTAGATACATAGTTTGTCTGCTTATATTTGATATACAAAATTTAAATCATATCCAATATTTTTATTAAAGTGTAAATCAAAACAAATAAAAAGTACGCAGAATAACGTATAAGGGGTTAAATACCAATACGGATGAAAATATAATGTAAATTCTGGGCATTTTTTAAATAGTGAATATAATTTATTTGGTGCTTTAACCAATAATATACCACGTTTTTACATTATTATTATTGCTACTCAAGGTCAGAGAAGTGAGATATTATTCCAGATATTAGAATAACTCGTAAAGGAAGAGTCTGATAAAGACATACAAAAATTGTATATTTTAGTTGTTTTTGAGAAAATGAAGAGAAATAAAATAAAGATATATTATATGTTTTATTCGAATAATGAGATAAAGGTTTAATATGCTACGGAACTCTATAGTATCCTAGATAATGTCAAAGAATGCACATTACAATATTTCAAGTACAAATTACTTTATTTTTCCCCTTGTACATCGAAACTAAGCCACACTCTAATTCGGGAGCTGTTCCAGTAAATGCAACGCAACGAGCGTCGTCCTTTACAATGCCCCTCCCAATCGTTTCTCTCCATCCACACAGCTTCCCGCGCTATTCGCAGGAACGCGCACTAGTCACGGAATAAAAAAAATACGAACCAGAGGATGGGAAGTTCGCTGAAGAAGGGGTTCGCGTTAAATACAGACCGTTCCAGCGCCGTGTTCTGCCGTGTTGCACTCTGTCCGCTCATAGCGGTCGTTCTTTGACCCATGGTGCGTGCGAGCGGAACGCTGGGAATTCCCCCTAGCGGAGACACGGGAGAGGAGGGTTTCGCGCGCCGCTCGCTCTTTAAGCCTATTGACGGAAACGCTTCGGACACGAACCGACAGAAAGGACTAGGCCATGTCACTGAGCGCTGATGAAAAGGTCCGCCATCCCCGAAAGAAACAAATGTCGCTTGCGCTTAATTGTTGCGCTCGTAAACAGAAGAGCAGCGGCCGCCGCAAGGCCTGCCGCAAGGGGAAGCCACCAGAAGCTGCACTCACCACCCGACAGAGCGCAGCAGCAGCACTCGCCGTTGTTCGTTTGGGTTTGTGAAGCGTTTATAAAAGCGCTGGTTGTTTGCTGTGTTCATTGTGCTGATGCAAGCAAATAACGCCTAGGAGAGAGATTGAGTCGTCGAGTTGGATAATAAATTTTCAAATCGATAAAACAGATTTCAGAGGATTTTTTTGTATTTCCATTTATTTCATAAAACCTCGTTTGCACTAAATTCCAACATAAAAAAAAGACGAGAAAAAAACGCTAAAATTATTTTTGAATTCGAGAAACTTACTCAACACGCAGTGTCTAATAAAAAGAATAACACTAAATATTGATGTATCAGAAAGAACGTCACACTGAATATCAAACTGCCAATCATGGACACAATCTGATGTGATTATTATCTTTTGATTATAACAGTTTAATGTATCCAATAATGTATTGTGGGATTTGAAGAAAATTCGACAATCTGTATATTGAAATAAATTATTCCAAGTCAAATGAAGCTTGTAAAACTGAAATATTTATTTCGAACTTATGTGAAAAAAAAGTACACGGAAATGAGACAAATATTGATGTAAAGATGCTTTACAACATTAAATAATTGAAGTAATGCGTCGTGCATGTTCTAAATACGTTCTCCTTAAAGCCACTTGGAAATGACATCTGCTTCGATTAAAAACGCTTAACGTTCTCATTAAATAGAGTCATCCCGAACTAAATCCATGATATCGCATCTGCTTATTTTCCAGTAATACTAACTAAATACCTACGGCTTTGTTCGCGGGAACATTGTAATTTTGTACAAATATTAAATCTCTATTAATAGACGGTGTACTATGTGACGGATATCGTGTTCACTACTCGGGCTCACCATCATTTACATTACAAACATAATATACATTAGTACTACATCACATCTGGTATTTCTATTCTTATAAATACGTGTAAGTAAATTGTCATTTGTTCTATGTCTAAAGGCTTGAATTCTTCATACTGTTATAAGCAATGTAAAACATAAAGCTTCATATTCTTTATAATCCGTAAGATACGTTAACACAATTCTTTAAAAACATTATAACAATAAAATTTTGCCAATTTTATACAAATAGATTATTTATTCCTTTAATTTTATGACTCTGTAACTTATTACCTGATCATATCTGGGTTTCAAGACTAGGAAAAGGTTTATGGTAACATTATATAGATATACCTATTTAAATTTAACAATTACAATTATAAACTTGTGGAGCAAAACCAGGAAACATACTTTCTCATAGTGATGTAGGCTTTTACGGCTAACTTTATCAAAATTTAAGAATAATTTCGGGCTCAAGCTGCGTCGTCATTTCGTTTGAACTCATCGTTTCGTTGACATTTGCAGTTTTAATAAAATGTTGAGTTTTAATAAAATGACGTTAAGTTTTAATAAAATGACGTTAAGTTTTAATAAAATGCTTAAGACCACGAAATAATTTTTTAATTTTTGATAATTTCTCATATTCCTTACTCAGTCCGAACTATTGAATGTCAATAAAAAGTTGTATGTATCAAAAAAGGTTATTTTTGGAATGGCCCTATATTTAACGCTTGTCTTCTTCATGTTATTATATTCGAATTGTTTATTTAATAAATTCTTTATCTATCATGGACATATATGCCGTGTGCAACTTTCAAATTCCCTCGAATTGTTTTTGGAGGAGGTTTTTGGCGTGCGTATCTATTTCAAATCAATTGGATTATTACGATATTATTCCTGCGAGCCAAACAAAAATTAAAATAGGTATTCAGAATATTACTTCAAGATATTTGGCGATTTCTCAGTCTTATAAATATAGTAAATATGTTACGTAAATGTCATTTCGTTACAGTCCGAAATTAATGATTTGTATCTCTTGTACGTTTTCTGTCCTTCAACTTATTTCGTCAGTTAATTTCAGCAAAAGTGTACTTATTTCAGCGAAAGTGTATTCTACCTCTGCTTGGTCCATTTAAACTGCTTAATAATATTCATACTTCTCAAATCAGTAAACTAATGTGTAAGTGCAGCAAACAGAAATTATTTTATTACTTCTATACCAAACTTTCAAGAAAAATACCGTTAATGCAGATGTAATGCTTACTAAGTATATACTCACTTTATCGAGAGTTTGAGCGAAGAATAAAGATGGCGGACTGGGGTGGTGTTTCAGGGCAGCCACCATCAATATTTAGAACAAGAACTCCACACTCGTTAAGACTTGGACTGCCTGTGATTGTGGTTTGAAATTAAAATCATCATTTGGTAGCTCTTACACATGCCGTACGGGTGTACCAACGCTATGGAAACAACAAACAGTATACCGTAAAATGAATTTAGTTGAAATTAGTTTAATAAATTAAGATTTTTTTGATAATTTACGGAATGTATTTTATAAATAGGAATGTTAATTTTTTGTTACACTACAAAGGAAAGAAACCGTATTTCAAGGACAGGCTCTCCTAGAGTTATTTCGTCAAGTTTTGTGGTACTGAATACAACGTATAAGATGAAAATATGACTTAATCGAGTAGTACACGACATACGAGGAATCAATTTGGTACGTTGGCAGTTCTCCCAAATTTGGTAACTTTTCAGATGGCAGCTAGACTATACTTTGCGAACAGAACATTTAACCAAAATCGTTGGAGTCATTCTAATTTATCACAAATTAGTAGAAAGATACAGCTCGATGCTATCTAGACATAGAGAATGAGTGAGACGTTCATAAATCCTGTGAATTGAGAAGTCAAACAGAGCGGGACCGAGTCGGGTCTGGAACACAGAAATGGTGATTTAAAACTGCGCGGCGAATTGACTGGATTTGGACATTGAGGAGCTAGTTCTCGCGTAACAGAGAAACATATATGTCCAATATAGACCATTTAGAAAGCTTCTGACACCGAAATAAGGGAATATTCTTCTCACTAACATTTCAAGATGGAGTTTTATGACCGACTATGTTGTTCCAAAGTAGTCAAGTTAAGAGTTCGTCTTGCTAAGAGGAAACTCTCTTCACCGTGATGTGCATTCAACCAGAAGCTTTGGGAGACTAAATGCAGAGACTGCCAACATACACAAGGTAATTTTAATTCACAACATCCGAGTATTTACTCGTAGAGTGATTGCCTCGTCAACACCAGGTGAAAATCGCGTCGGACAGGGATTCAAACCCGGGACGTTTTGTTATGGCCACGGGTGTACTTTCCACCACACCTCAAAGGCCAGATGGATATTGCGTCGAGGCGGGTGGTTTAGTGGACAGCGCACCTCCGGCCATAGCAGGAATATCCGGGTTCGAGTCTCGGTCTGTCGCTGCTTTCACCTGGCCGTTGACTATGCACTTAGTGAGTAACATCGGACATTGGGAGTTCAATTTCTTTTTTTAATACTGAAGTGTCCGTAATAAATGAATGGCGCAGAAAACTAGTTATAATATAATCCGGAATGCTTAACAGAACTGCACGTTATACTGTCTCGAACAACAGCAATATCTACACTGTCTCCCGTAAATATTAATAATTAGATCTAGATTATTTCCATCAAAGAGAAATGATTCGTAGTTGGCCTCGACACAAATGATATAGTCACCATGACAATAAACATCAAAATATACAACAGAAAAAATATCACCAAAATATATAATTATTTGTTGGGAAATAAAGGTGTGAATAATGCACCATACCATCTAGTTTCCAAGTAATCTTCTGAGTGATATATCATTTGAGTATATTCTTGTGCAAATAACAAAGCTTTTAGCTATATATTTATTACGAAAATCTCCAAATCCTACATCATTTTCTACTTTTCCAATGTAATACTTTAGCAGTCTGATATTTTCGTCTCAACTTTGTTCCCACCATTTTCATGTGATAAAAAACTCGTACACTAAAATTAGATTTTATAATATCGTGTAAAATTCCATTTTCGCTCTACTTATTTTTGTAGAAGTAAAAAGTAGTTTATATTATTACCCACTTGAGTACACAACTGCGTAAGTACCTTATCGCATACAAAACATAACCATCGCCATCAAATAAACATCATTTACAGCAAACAAAACCCACCATTTATGTCCACCTCACTAGAATACAGTACTACAGTGGTAAAATGAGCTCCATTAGTTCAGGTTTTTGGCCGCAACGGGGCACTAGCATCACGTGTAATATCATGTTAATTACTGCGCAATAATTTTCGAATGCACCTATCTGCAGTGGCCGGTTCGTCTGTCTCTGCGCTGCTAACAGAGTCGAGAGTACAGAGATACTTCATTAAGAGCCGATCGTAATGGTTGGCGCATTTGCCTACCTTTGAAGGGCGCGTAAATGGACCGGGAAATGTGTCGGGACGTGAGGGAGGAAATAAACACCAATGAACGGGAGAGGGAAAAGAGAAATAGAGACCTTCTACAGGGACACAGAAGATGCGTTAGTTAAAACAAGACCACACTTACAAATGTTTTCAAATATTTTTATCCCCGACAAACGAACAATACAATGTTGGAGAGTAAAAATTAAATACGAGAATTACATGATTTCATTACGCAATTGGAAATGGTTGAAATTGTGTAGATTTACCCCAATACATTTGTCACTTGAAGAAAGGGAAATTAATCTGACAGTAGGTCTCTGTTTCATAAGCTTATTCCAATTTAATATTTTTATTTTGTAAAAAGTATTCATCGTAGTAATGAATTACTTGTCACATGAATGGAAGACTTCGATATTTCAAAATACAATTCGGCGATTAAAACTTACATAGCAGAGATACACCTCTCATGGACACGTGGTGATAACCTCAGGAGTCACTCACCTAAAACAAAACGAAAGTATATCATTGACTTGGAATAATTTAAAACACTATCAAAAATTTTACAAGTTTCCTATGAAATATTCTTAAATTTTTCCATTTACAAAAACAATGTTATATCAAATAATTACCGTACGCATTTTGACGTAAATTACGCTTGATGTAAATATCATGTATGCATTTTATCCAATATAATCAATATTTGCTAAAATGTATCTAAGTTTCAAGAAGTGATTGGGTGGAATCAGTGGTATGCTTGGGTTGACTCTGATAAACTGAAAGGTTACTATTATCTAGTAGCGTCGGCGCATATCGTCCAAATAGGCTTCCAAAAGACATTTGCTTCAAAAGAAGGAGGCTCCAGAACTAGAAGTTTCAACTTATATTACGCCTGAGTAAACCAACGCGCTGCTATAAAACGGATGTCGACAATTACCGCAGCAGTAAAAGGAACGAAGGAGTTATTTGAAGAGGAACGGGAGTCCACTACAACACTCCATGACAAAGAAACGAAATCAGAACACATACTCCAGAGTACTTAATGAAAGAGAACCGCCAGGATTGGAAACTTACGTCCTTAATAAAGATCCTTGGTGTCCTTGATAACAATGTTCTTAATAATAATAATAATTTTGTTTTTATCATTGTACCACTTATCCATACTTCCATACTAATATATAAACGCGAAAACGTGTCTTCCTGTTTGTTACTTAATCACGACTAAACCACAAAACCGATCGTGATGAAATTTAGCAAGGAGATAATTTAGATATTCAGGATGAACATAGTCTAACTTTCATTTTTTTAAAGTGTGGTAAGAAGGATTGAAATGGTTTTTGACAGTAAATATTGATAAAATCGGAGAAAAAGATATTTATATTCGTTTACGATGCCCAAATGGTCAGAGATAGGTGACAACTATGAATGGCAAATATCGTTTGCCTCAAAGAGTTCTACAAAAGCGTCCGCGACAGTATACGTCTATCCACAAAAATTAACCTAACGTTTCGATAAAACATTATTTACTTCCACTTACTTGTGCCATGCTCCTTCCTTTCTCTTTCCTGACCTCCCTTGGTCACCACTTGTTCTTTTCGATCCCGACGCTATTAGGGCTAGGGTATCTTTCATTTTCCTCTTCCCCCAGGGGACTTACATCTAGTAAGTACGTGTTTGGCGAACACGGGGCCGCGAGCTGAGTCTGGCATTGCTCCCACTTACTTGTGCCATGCTCCTTCCTTTCTCTTTTCTGANGAGACTCATGTTGGCTCTCCCTAGTGCGTAACTGCATTTCCCTACCTGTACAAGTTTTAAGGGCTCTAATGACCTCGCTGTTGACGAGCCCTAAAGCCCCACACACACACAAAAAAAAACATTATTAAAAATAGAAATGTTATAATACTGCAATTTAAGAGAGTAATTTAACAAGGAAAAAATCAATCATCATCAAATTTAATGGGTTCTTTGTTTTTTGCATTTAACGAAGATAAAAAACGTCCTTTATCGTAAAAATTGGACAATTAGTTTAGATTTTACAAGAGTTTTAAGGTATGGCAACTCTGAACTGACGGCATGTCTCCGTGCGTGTGCTAATTGTTGCCTTGAGAGAGCTCGATTCAATTTACTATAAAATCATCTTACGTAAAAAAAATTCTGAAAATTTGAATGGTTACTGTAATATATGATACATACATATAACTACAAAGCCTACAAATTTGAAATTTGGCAGGTAGATACCTTTTAGGGTGTAGACGCGCGCTATGAAAGGATTTTACGAATTTCCACCCCTAAGAGGGTGAAATGGGAGGTAAAATGATTTATGTATGTATCCTATGTATCCCAACATAACTCTTGATTGTCACGAGCAATTTCAACCAAACTTTATACACATATGACTGTCTTACAAGAAGCATTGTGATGGTATGATATCCCTGACAGCCCTTGGGAAGGGGTGGGAAGAGGGTGGGAAGAGGGTGACGTGTAAAAATAATGGAAAAATCGTAGAATGTATTTGAAACCTTAGTTACGGGTGCCGTTGAGATGGATAAGGACGCCTCCAATGCTTCGTTAGTTCACAATGCGTCCAAATTGGAGATACTAAACCCCTAGCATCATTGAGATACGGGTGGGAACGGGTTGGAACCGGTGGCATGTTAAATTATCAAAACTGTGCGATATTGGTGTTGAATACATCTGTTTTGCGGTCGCAGAAGAAGAGAGACATTCTCAAATCCACGATCACCCCCAATGAGGGAATATACTCCGTTTGGTTAAGGGATGAAATCTAAAAATTACCGAAAATAACTTACATTAGTGTTGAGATCATAGTTTTTGTGGCCGATGAGAATATTAATGACACTTCCGAAGACCTCAAAGTCCAAAATCAGCACCGTAAGCACCCTTTGTACTCCAACGGTAGGGGATGCTATATACTAATTATACAAAATGATAGATATCAGTGACGAGTTCACAGTTTTCAGCATTGTTAAATTGATTGTAACATCCTGTGATCGTGTAAGGCTATATTCAGCTCCCATGGGAAATAAAACACTCCTAGCATCCCCTTGGTAAGGGAAGCGAATGAGTAGACATTTAAATATTATCGAAAGTAACCATTACAAGCGTGGAGAGCAAATATCTAGGACTAGCTGATATTATTAAAGACATTTCCAATGCTGCTTAATTCCACGATCAGCCCTACAAACCCCATTACTTCAGAGAAAGCTATGACGAGTTCAGAATTTTCGGTGTCGCTATAACGACCAGTATCATCTTTATGAGAAAGAACAAAGCTGGAGACACATTATAGAATTCACGCGAGCAAAGCTGCGGGTATTCAGCTATAAATTGGAATTCAAGCGACTCTACCGTCTTCTATATGGTAAAAATTTCCCAGTAGGTTGACCGACCGTTAGATGGAAGAAAAGAAAAGTAGGTGGGAAATTTGAATTTTGTCAAATTCAGACGAATTTAGTGTCGATTTAAACCGGGGCAGGTTGAGGCTCCTACGGACTAGATGAAACCAAATTCAACGTTTCTACATCTATGGTTTGGGAATGTTTGTGAAGAATTTTAAATCTTTGTAATGTAATTTAGCGTGGGTGGGGACAGATAGAGGAGAAAGGAATTTACGACATGAAACTCAGTGACAGCTCATCCTTCATTTTAGAGGAGAAGTTATTTCTTTAACATAAAAACTCCTACATTTAAAGAGTAAGTTAGAAGGTAAATGCAACTTTCAGCTTGTAAAGATTCAGTAGCTTTGTTCATGAAAATAGAAACGAATCCAGAATTTGACTATTAATGAATGAGGTGGTTAACGTGAGCTTGATAGGTCTGCGGGAAAATATCTTAATAAATGTATCATATAATTTTGTGCCTCCACGCAAATCATTAATAATTTGCGTATTTTTGTTGTGAAAATCTAGAAGTATTGAGTACCGTAACGTTATATGTTGAGGATAAAGGATAAATGATTTTGATAATTTTGTAGAAAAGACATATCATATGCCTGTACTCTAACGTGAGAATTTTATTAGGTTCATAATATCCCAAAATGTTATCACACTTTTTACATCATACACAAAACAAATTCAGGCATTTTGGGTTCTCTGAAGTATTTCAGCTAATGATTTATTCAGATTATTGTACCACTATAATCCAGATTTGGAAATAACATATCTTTCATTAAATTTCCTTTGTTTTAACGGTAGACATTTTCCCGCAATTTGAGTGAATGCATGATGGTATAAACGTTTTGAAATAGTTGATAAACATACAGGTTTCCAGTTTAATTGATCATTCTTAATTACTTCGAGATTTGATTCCTTATCCATCACTTAGGAACGGGAATTCGTGTTTGCGATGGAATTGAGGCTAATTGTATTGAGTGTCTCACTAAGATTCGGTGAGGAGGTCGAAAGGTGTTTGTGAGGAGATATTTATTATTCAAATCACAGTGATGAATCAAATATTACAGTTGGGAAACGGAACCGGGGTTCGAACCCGGGACCTTAAGCTCAGCGCGCTCATGCGCCTACCGACTGCGCCATCCCGTTCGCCACCCGGGCCCGTCTTCCATTCTCATTCAACTTGTGAAACCCAAATACCTCTGAGGATTTTCATTCGACGTAACATGATTAATCTGTTACCTGGCGGTGAGGTTCACCGCAATCAAAGAGATTTCTATTCTATCTAAGCTATTATCTCTGTAGCTTCATTGTGTCCCTAGTTTTCTTCCGGTTTTTCTCCGGGTAGTGACGGATTTCTGAAACGCAGGAATGCCATTTTATACTTATATTTTTAATACTCTCGAATTTTTACTACACTAATATCTACAATTCACTTTCAATCGTAAATGGATAACATTACGTATTTGTTAAATAATTTCCTTTATAAATATTTAATCCACTTCTGCCCTTGGGCCCTTGATCGTATTTGATCGGATGGTTCCTTCCTTGTCTCCAGAGATTAACTTAGTTTACTACCCCCCCCCCCCCCCC
>NNCF01133304.1:225345-270326 GCA_002313205.1 Laupala kohalensis | reverse complement strand
CCCCCCCCCCCACTTGGTCATTCGCATAATTTCATCGATTATTTCTTCCACGAAATAGCAATTCAAAACAATTCACTCTTATTAGTATTGATGACGTCTTAATGGACGTCGGACTCAAAGCACAAAATTAGTGACCAACGCCCAAACTGAAAACATGAAGTACTCTATTCTCTTGAACAAGTAGTCATTGGGCCGACAATAAATAGAACGAAAAAGATTCCTTTTAAAAATATCTCTGTTATTATACTCATTGTAGATAGAATATAATGTGGTCGCACAAAACTCACCATATTATGCCCTCGTATGTTTCTCTTTCATCTCCAACGGTCCGGAAACTAACGCCTCCTTTATCACACGCGTGGATTACACTTCCCCACGTAATTACCATCAGTTTCACATCCCTTTCGTCGTATCTTCAAGCATAACGTTGACACTTGGTTACAGCTTTATGGATGGTCCATGTTAGTTTTGCTTACGTAATAATTTTTTAACGTGGTTAACTGAAACGTTGACGGAGCTGTTGGGAAGACGTCAACGTGTTCTCGGCGACAGCGTTTTTCACTTACCTTTTCCACAGAACATGTAAGCGTGTCTAAGTCCACCCATGGCTGTGTGGTATCGTAAAGTGTAAAATATTATACTGATAAAAATTAATGTTAATAAATGAGGTTAAGTTATTTAATGATAATATTTAGTATAATTGAAACACATCTTTGAAAAACCCATTAACATATTTCCTGTTTACGCAAAATATAAATTTTTCTCTCGAAATGAGTACAGTATACTTCCATTTTTTGGTAACTTGATTATTGGTAGATCAAATAATCGGTGATGGCATCTGTCGTAATAAATACTTTTTTATTTAAACTATTTACTACATTAATATTTTACAGCCTATTTTTAAAATATTATGCCAATTCATTGAACATATTTACAGTAGTATTCTACGTTCACTGAGGAAAATATTTATTTACTAACTGAAGTTGATGCGGTCTTATTGGAATAAATATTTAAAAAATCACAGAACCCAGAGAATGTTCGTTTTCTTGGCTTACTTTTATGAAAATCAGTGGCAGAGTCATAATGCAATAGATGAATTATTACATAATTAGATTTGGCTGAGAGTTTTGCGGATTATCGATTATTTTGATTAACACCAACCCAATAGTTATCAACATTAACAACCGTAGAAACTAACGTGAAACTAAAAATGATTGGAAACCTGTTTGTGATGAATACTCTCCAAGTCAGAGATAACGAGAAATGCTTTGACACTATTCAAAACGTTAAATTATGTTTAAGTTTAAGAAAGTTAAATTAAAATCTACAGAATAGTAATACTATGTCATGTGTAGGTTGCTCTAAAATATCTATGAATGTCCGAAGTTTAAAAAATGTCACAATTTAATACGTACTTAAATTTGTTTCAGAATTACTTCTCCCCCCCACCCCATTCCCTCAAAAGCAATAGTATAAAAGTGATTTTCTGGGAATTGACGTATCTGTTTTCGTTGTTCAATAATACATTTCCTTGATCTCAGTAAAACACCATATTCCGTGTATTTCTGAATTTTCATGCTTTCAGTTAATATCTAGTACAAAAATTTCTACAGACCTATAAAACCAAATATAACCCCAATGTGTAATTTCCTCCCTAATTTAAATCATGAATGGGTTGTTAAAATGATATGTTTCCGGTGAATTTCCATCCCCAAATAAACGGAGACTAGTTCATGAAATTGAAACCGAGCAAAAGAGAAACAATTTAGTTGAATACAAAATATGACCGTTATAAAATAAACCATCGAAAAAAATTTCAATAATTACAATCCGTATTCACTTCCTTTACTCCAGTCCCTTATTGAAAACATTTTTATCTGTGACCGAGCGGAGAACATTTTTTCTCAATCACCGCTTTGCGCTCGCTACACGAATCTCGTTTAATCTCTTGTGCTCCATTTTTGCTCGGATGACGACTAACCGGAGCGACGAACCGCCGTGGCTGGCTTCGGACATTCGCCTCCCTTCCTCCACTCTCCATAAATAATTAGCACGCACTCTTCACTTCTTTTTAAAGCGGCTCTGATATGATATTTTAATCCCGAGAAAGGATGAAAGTAATTTACTTCATCGTCACTCCCCTCCCTGTCGCGCAGGGGAATGAGATTAAACGCGGCGACGGCGAGTCGAGTAGGCGAGCTAGGTGAGTCCCAATGGCCTTTAATAAACAGGGACGTTCCGAAAATACTATGGCATTTCAGCCATAAGGCATGCTGTCAGGCGTAATGCACGAGTCGAAAAGGATAATTTGATGCCATTACAATATGAGTTCAGGCAAAAGGAAAATCGCTTCGAAATATTGAGACTTAAGTCCAGTAATTATGGTAACTGTAGGCTTCTCATTTACGGAAAATCGAAAATTTTCTCGAGCTTCAAAGAGCTGAGAATCTCCGGTAACACTTCAATTAATCTGTCAGAGTCAGAATATTGCGAAACTTAGTAAAGCCTACATGAATTAAGTTAAAGAGCTTCTGTGAACACTTAACTTTAATGGATTCAGTATTTGATTAGCACCTATGCAGTTAAACAGACCTATACGCGACATATAAGACGTGGTGTCGCTTAAGATGAATAATTTAATTAGAGCGGTTTGTTTGGCCGTTGGAGGACTATTTTTACGAAAGATTTTCACTCGTACTTACTTTCATCATGGAGGCAGATTCTGTTTTTGAAAGAGTACCTAAAATGGGAAGAAATAAGAGATGCTCTTTCAAATGACACATTGTTTTCATAGTCTTTGGAAATCCTATCATAAAACGAAATTCCGCATTACAAATAATTTTTGTGATAGAAATTTGATGAAAATAGCTACTTCTGCGACCGATACAAAATGTAACATCTTTGACGTTAGTGTGTATGATATCGATAAATAAGAACAGTTATAATTTTAATTCTTAAACGGTGGGATACAAATATTTGAATCTACACTTTCGGTATTGAAATGAATTATGGGCTAATAGAAGAAAAATCTCTTTATAGCTTCCATGAAAATTCGAGGAGAGTGTTTTAATTACAATGCATTGATACAGATTAATTTACTGCTTCTAAATTTGTAGGTTCAGTCTACGTCAGATATGCTTAACATACGTTGGTTCTCAACAAGAAATATAATCGTTTTGAATAAAATTATCAATACGTTTCTAATCATTAGAATATTATTACTTATTTTAAAGAATTGGAGAAAAGAAACTATAGCATTATACATTCGAAAATAAATCAATAAATGGTGATAATGCGTTTCCTAACATATAGAATAAACGCTTGTAAATATTCGTATTCTCTCCTGTGGATAATGAATTTGAAAAATTAATATTAATGAAGAAACTTAAAAATATGTTAAAATCAATATCTCTCCCCAGTTTTTTTTTCACAATTCATCAAAATGTACCAACAATTTTTAGTGAAATACCAATCAGTAATTGCATTGGCAATATATCATTTAATACCCAAAGTAGTTATATCACTCGATATAAATCTGTCGTTTTGTTTCGCGAAACAATTAAAATGAAATTTATATCCTTGGTTTGTTTTCAATAAACTTTCACGACTGAGCTGTTGTAATTGCTTCTTTTGTTCGGACAGAAATAAATTCACACATCAATTTTATTTTCACAAGTTTAGATTTTTGGTTACTTTTAATATACATTTTATTGAAAATATTATTCGTTTGAAAATACTTAAATGAGATTATTTGCAATATGAAATTTGAACTATTCTTACATATAATGTAATGATGAAACAATATTACCCGTATTATATTTTTTTACGTACGTTTTGTGAAGTTGCTTGTATTTCGATACGTGGCACACCTAAGCAATTGTACTTTAGAAGGAATTACATTTTGTGTTGAAATAAAGTCTAGTTTCAAGGCCGTTTAAAATATCACAATATTATATTTAGCACGCCTAGATATAGGCGTCCAACAAGGAAATGTTTGGAATCGAGGCGTACCTTAGCCAATGCACCAAATGAGTTCTGCTAAGAGTAACAGTTACATTTCAGAGTACCCTTACCTAACCCCGACGTAAGAAAGAGACAAGAGTTTCTTTATGAGTAGATTAGACCATACTGTTAGATAATCGACAGGGTTCCAACTAAACATTTTTTCAAAATATGATGTGATTTAATATTTTCCAATTATCAAGTAATGTAGAAGGAAAGAATTGAAATAGTTTTCTTCACATCATTACAAAATGGCTCCAAGAGAGTCTTTTTCAAGATGTTTGTTCCGATGTGCGAAAAATGTTCCCCACCCAAAACGCACAAACAAATTGATCTAACAAAATCTATCTTGAGAACTGTGATCGAATATTATTGAAATAGCATCCTGTTACTAAGCCGCATTACGAATTCAACAACAAGTTCTCGCGTGCCACTCCCGGCTTCTAAAATTCAGAATACAAAAATGAATATGATTATATGTAAAATCTGTTAAGAGATTGCCAAACAATTTTTCAGTAATTCACCGTTTTTTAGATACAACGATAAATTAAGTCACAAAAACATTGTTTTTGAAGGTAGTTACTTTGAAATTATGAAGTGAAGAAACCGCAAAGATTTTAGAGAAAAGGACATATATTCTGAAATACTGAATTGGAACTAATAATATTAATGAAGTTTTATAATTTTGGGTTTATTATCCTTCCCAATTAATTATTGTCGGTTCTTTTTATGAAATTTTCTCAATGTCAGCTTCATTATCTAGGTTTAGTACCTTGATATTTTATGAGTAAGGATAACTGGAATGTTGAGTGGGTTACACTCCTGATATTATAAATTGCAATATGAATTCTTCCCCGTGTAAGAGAAAGAAAAAAATATTATATTCAAATACGTTTAGCATGTAAATTTTTTAAAAGGAGACCAATCCTTTTTTGAAAACGTACTTGTATTATTACAATCATTTTATCATTAATTCTGTCTCAGAAATTAAGCGCAAATAAATAAAAATGTAAATAAAAACAGTACACGAACAATAAATAAAATTGGTTCATAACACAAAAAAAAATCAGTAAAATGTTCTCCTTGGCAACGCCAATCGTAACCTGTCTAAGTGCCTTCTGTTGACATCTGAATATCCAATGAGGTCAACATCTTGTGTAAGCATATAAATCGTTGGGAGACCAAGTGCATTAAGCAACTAAAGTCGCGGAAATCGATATTATAATATTTTTCAAAATTATTTCTTCGACAATGCCTGGCAAATGGTGGTTATCAGGCGTGGCACGTGCACTCTTTATGGATTTGGGATGTTTTTTTGGGAAATCACCGGTGGCATTTTGAACATTTTTTTCATATTTTAATTGGTTTGCACCTCCATATCTTAATTACAGGCACTTACAATGGTTTCAATATAACACTTAAAATTTGGATAAAATTTTAATGTTTTAGAGCACCATTAGTTTGAAGACGAAACAAGTGATCTATGATGATTTTTCCATAAGTTTTCATGTTCAATTATGGCGTTCAATCAGTTGTTGGTATAGATCCAATCAATTGTTGTCTCCTGTAAAAACATGGTTTTCGCACTTATAATTTTTTCCATTTTCATGCCATTTCATAAGAATGAGACGGTTTCTGGACCAGCCGCTGTGTCTGGTAACACTCCGTATAGACGGTTATTCATTGGCAACGCTGCATTGCACAGAGAAGCCGATGTTTTGTGATGCCGCGATGAATCGTTACCGTCCCCTTTGCATGCTGCTAGTGCTGCTGCAGTTGGCAGTGATGTGAACTCCCGCGCGTCAAGCGTTAGTCTGAGCGAACAGATGAACGGCGACAGTCAACGTCGTGAGATTCGAGGAGAGGGGGAGGACCATCCGGCAACATGGAGGACCACGTCGAGCAAAAATGTGATATTGAGTACATCAGTCGTCATCAGTAATTAATGGCCGATTCCATTTATTAAACGATAATTTCAAGTTAATTTTTAATGAACGAGCTCACATGAGAATTTCATTCTAATTTATTTGTGTGATGGCATTTCAAATGAGTGTTGGTACATGCTTTAACACTCATTACGAATCTGAGAGCAATGTCTATGCGGATTTTTTCAAAAAATGGGACATTTCTGGCAAAAAAAAACTTTTTCTAGAAAATATTGTCGAAATAGTTTTACTAACTTCACGTGAGAATGCGACATTAAATTCGTAAATTGGATATAAATAAATTTACATAAGTAAAACTCAGCTAATACAACTACGGGAAAAACACGTAGTATTATTTGCGAAAATCAATTGTAACAGTTACCATAAACGATGTTTTGAATTGCTTTTCTGAAATCAGTTGTAAACTCTATGCATGTCTTGAACTTGTGCGTACAAATGAAGTTTTCACAATTAATGAACTAAATGGAAGTCAGACAAACATTTTACTCCTTTAGAAAATAAAGTTACTACCGTCTTGGC
Organism: Laupala kohalensis; assembly: GCA_002313205.1. Classification (NCBI taxonomy): domain Eukaryota; kingdom Metazoa; phylum Arthropoda; class Insecta; order Orthoptera; family Trigonidiidae; genus Laupala; species Laupala kohalensis. The sequence continues at coordinate 263,859 of NNCF01133304.1, read as the reverse complement.
CATGATGTCTAGTAAATGAATAAAATAGTTTATCATGTATTAGCTGAATGAATCATGACAACATAAATCTAACATGAAAACGACGCCAATAAATGTAATATTCCATGTTTTACCGGAAGAGTTGGATGAGTTCAAGTGTAAGATAGTGTAGCGTTACTTTTCCTTTTCGGATGTCTCTAATTTAGAAAAAAACAAAAACAACAATGTACGATAGATTGTAGTACGTTTACTTCTGAACGTATTAACGCTAATTAACAAACTTAATTATTGGGCCATTGTTTTAATACATGCACCATATTTTATTCTAATGTTAAACACAAATAACTTGTCGCGTCATGTAATACCGTTGTACCACTTTACTTCAATTCTCATAGCTCACTCTATACTACGAATCGTGTAAAAGAAGATAGTGAAAATTCAATACTGCTGCCTTGGGTAGTAAAAAGGCATAATGCCAACTTAAACCTGAAATTTCAATAAACCTCAAACTCGTAGGGAATCTGCCACATGTATGCGTTTTTGTAACCACCTGATTTTTTGTAGCATTTTGCGAAGTTAGTGTTTCGCAACCTACGAATCTAAAGAGGATGTACTGAAATTGAAGTTATTTAAGTTACAATGTCATCAAGCAATGTGAGAAGCAAGTTACAAAAGATAGTTGGCAACAAGCGGCATGTTATGTAAAAGAGGTACGTGGTTATTGTCAAGCATTCTATGGGAAGTTAATATTTTTCAGCTTCAATTGTTTGTGAAAATTATTTGCTCGAGTTCAGTTGGTCACTATTATTCGTATAAATGTATTATTTATTTGTATGTTTAAATAATACATAAATTATAAACTTGTATTGACTCCATCTTGTGACATTCCATGTTCCTATGTATTAATTTTCTTCTGTTTCTATTTCTCATCTCTCCCCTCTCATAGGATTTATTATTCAGGATTCCCGTAATCCTTGTTTTATTTCTCAAATAGCTTTTAAATGTATTACTATAATTCGATATTCGTATGCTCATTATTAGTGAGAGTCCGTCTCCGTAGAGTCGCGCAAGTAGAGCGAGGCAAATGCTGTAGAGCTGGCGCTGTAGAGCATTGAAGACCCCTCAGGCGGACTGGTTATCTGCGACGCCGTTAAAGCAATGGGAAGGGAGTCTCCACACTGTCTCAGTCTAATTGGGCCACCGCGAGACCAACCGAACGTATACTCTGCGGACAGTCGCCACCACAGACGGACGGGCGAGAAGCAGTCGTCCGAGACAACACGACGACTCACAAGCACCCTGCAACGTAGAGAGAGAGATGGGAGTCCAGTAGAGGCGCTATCACTTTGGGCGACGCCCTAATTCACTCCCAAACGCCGCCACCGCCGCCGCCGCCGTCCTTCTCCTCTCTTTCCACCGAACACCCCTCGCGCGCGAAATTGTCCTGCGGTGTGATTTCCTCTCCAGCGACCGGACGAGCGGGCGCACCATCTGCTTAATGCCGGCGCTAAGTTCCGATCTCCGCTGACAAACGAGCGGTGCCGGCCGCAGGTGGCGGTTGAAGCGACGCAGCGTCGGTCTCCGCGTCACCGACACGTCAAACAGAGGCTATCGCCCACCGCCATTTCCTTTACGCTCTGGGTGTGAACCTCTACCAGAAATAACTTCGTGTCGATAACATGATCAATTACGAGTCGAAATACCAACACATATCCTCTTAAAAAATACTAAAACTTTTATATCACACAAAATAAAACACTTTAAGTAGATCACAGCGATATGCGGCAAATAAAATGCGACAAATCCTTTTTTTATTCGGTTCATAACGTAAAATGTAAATTCGTCCTCATATAGGCTTACACACACCTGAGCTTATTTGTTGGCCCATAAATACGTGACACGAATGAAAACTGTGAATTTTGAAACTGTTTGAGAACGGAAATCGTATCATTTATTTCTATAACTCGATTTCATAGTATCAGAGCTTTGAAACATTAAACACAGTTTCGAAGCTCCATTTAAAAGTTAATATAAAATTCAATGTTTCTAAGAGCAGCGAGGACAATATTTTCGTTTTAACTTATGTCAATTTCTTGAGTCAGTATGCATTACTAATGAGCGTATCATGTGTTGATGGAGAGAACGTTTCAAAGGGAACATTAAAAGGTAACGAAACGCTTTTAAGAATCTACCAGTACAAACAAACAAACGTTCTTCTTTTTTTCTCAGAAGACCCCTGAAGATCCATTTTCTTGAATCTTTTATAGCGCGCTTCTTCCCACTCTGATCTTGAACAGCAAACACGGGACTCGTGTTGCAAAGGGTTGATGCCAAGGGCTCAGTCTCCTCCCCAAAGGACGTGACTGGCCGCGGAGGAAGCGGACACCTCCATGTAGCTCCAGAATGAGCTTTGCTCTGTCTCTCTATCCCTTTTGGTCGTTCGGGTGTGGCTTCATCCAAAGCGTCGTCAGGGGAGAAAAGCAAAAGCGTCGAGAGATTACGAAATTTTCATAAAGAGGTCGTTGTAGTGATCAAAGCAGTAAACGACGCAGAGTGGGGGAAGTGATGCTGCAATGAATGACAGTTGCCTTGGCGCAGAAAGCTAATAGCGGAACGTAATTGCACATTCTGTGAACGTTATCATTCGTTTCGCAAAAATGTACTCCGTGCTTTCTGCAATCAACCTCTAGGTAATTTCTTTTCTTCATATAAAAAACATGGATAAAGTGATTGTTTTTAGTATGACCAGGGAATAACTTAATGTACAAACTCATTTGAAAAATACATAAATTAGATTGTTTAACGGACAACTTATTAAAATGTTTCTTGCATTAGCCAAAATATACAAAATGCGTAATGTGTAAGTAAAAAATAAACGGGGAAAGAGAAAACTGCGTGAAAATTTGTCCAAGGTGACAAACATGTTTGATGAAGCTTATTTTTTATCTAGTAAAAATCAAACGAATGCTAGCTGATAAATCAATACTAAAACTAGACTTGCGACCTACTAATACCAGATATCACCTGTTGTTTTTTGTTTTGTATGTTTTGTTTTGTATGTCGGTAATGTTTTGTATTTAACAGTATTTTTTTTTATTATACAAAGCAAAGACAGTTTTCTTCTAAACCATTTAATAATCGTAATTTATCATCGAAGGAGATAAAGGGAAAGAATTAATAGGAAGTCTACATGTTCTTGATAGTTTAGCTGATTGCACTCACGTGTGTATATACATCAGTTACTTGGTTTGACACGTTTCTCAAAGACCGTAATATTGATATTCCATCAATACACATTATTCCAACACCAGATATTGGCAATTGGACTGAATAGAAAGAGAAAAAGCAATTCGGCTGTAAAATTCATAAACTAGACTTTTTTAAGAAGTAACATATTTATGACGTAAAATTACGTTGCACAAAAATTCAATATTTTTTAGAAAAAATATGATTTTTATGGGAATCAATGTAACGAAACTAAAATATAAAAAGAATTTAATATAGTTGGAAAAATATACTATGTTTGTAATCTATAATTAAACAACTTCTATTAGCTCGTTATGACATAAAATATTACATCTTATTGTCCGTTTGAACTCACAACTTCCAAGTACCTACTCAGGGAAGGAAGTTTGCATCGTGCGACGCACCAGGTGAAAATTGCGATGGATCAGGAATCGAACCCGGGGCTTCTGATTTCGGCCGCAGGTGAGCTACCACCGCACCACCCCTCTTAAAAAAAGATAGTCCATATACAATATCCGCCTTGTCTGATCCGGTGAACCTGTGTCACACCCCAACAGGGGATAAGTGACCAAGGGCGGCTCCTTATGTTTGAAGCACTTATACCCAGTTTCCTCACACCTACGTGTCGGATGCGATTTTAAACTCGCAACTTCCGAATTTTATTTTCATTTTTTTTTCATTTTATTTAATTTAAATTAATTGATAATATTCGTTTGTTTTCATTTTGTTTTATTTCGGTTGATCCACCTCAATTGCGGAGAGATTCACCCCCACACACTTTTTGTGGTTTCGTCCCAATCAGACTCAGAGGAATCTTCAAAGTATCTCCCGGATATCGACAATAATGTGTCGTTCGATTTCCAAGTATAACTAAAGAAGATTTGTAAGGAGAATGACGTGGAATGCAAATGTACTACAGATATGGAAACTGCGGAGAATAGTTTACGGGATTGTTCCACATATGCAGAGAAACGGGCGAGTATTTGAGATAATATAGAGTACTGGATAAATTTAATTTAAAAAAATATATGGACACTAATAGAGAATAGAACACAATATGACTTACACATGAAATATGTCAAAAACGTACTATGACAAACTATGCGAAAATACGCCTGCGCTCGCCGCTCCGAAGTGGGAACGGGAAACACGCACAAGGAGTTGCGCTGTTCTACGGTCACGTTAAGAACAAAAGATATCGGAGAGAACCTTATTTTGTTAGAAGTAATACGTAAATGTGACCTAAGGTTCAAGTGAGTAATGTGCCGTGTTTATTCGCAATCCAATGCTTTATTACGGGACAAACTCGTTGTGATTTTCGTTTTTCACCGTGGAATAGTGTGCCGGTATGAATAATATTGTGACTGTGCACTCATTTGAGTAAAGGGCTACACGATTTGAATGTATTACGCATTACGAAATGGTACCACGAACTGAATAGCTTGTCATTTTTAATACAATAATGAGTGTATTATGTATTCCAAACATTTTTTTTTTTTGCTCAGAAGAGTCGAGCTTAATGTCTCCGTTTCGTAATTTCCCAGAGACCTTTTCGCTAATGAAACCAAGCAGTCCTCGTCTAAAGAAGGATTTCATTTTCGAACGAAATGATAAAAAAGAGATTTGATATTTGCTTTTCTCGCATTCACGAGTTTAATATTCTCTAGTAGGTACATCTATAATCATTAATTGAAACATATTTTAAACACTTACACTGGACCATTCGTATTCAGTTTTGAATAAAAACATTTATTGAGCACTGAATATATTTTCACTGAACATTATATCTACAATTATATTTTAGAATAATACGTATATAACTATGTATTTTATTTTAAAAATTGTTCATAAGTATTAAATCCGTCTCTGTCTTTAGAGTCCTTGAACGAAATTGATGGGATTGTCCCTTGTTTTAACTCAGTTTATTATCCCTCGTGTTGTCATACGCAGTTTGCAACTGTTTTTTTGACAATAAAGTTTATTCATCACTTTTTTACGTAAGAAAACACGAATCAAGAACTATAAACCATAAAGAGATAAAATTTAACAATTTATTACTCATAAATTAATAATTTTTATTTAAATTTTAAACAATAGATGACATTAATATAACACCGTATAGTATTTTTATGAAGACAAATTATTTCATTAACATAATACGTTGTTTCACTCGTCTGTTTTGATAGCAAATTCCGTTGAAAATTATGGACTTATTTCGTTTGGAAAATAAACGAAAAAGTGAAAGGAGTGCAAGTAATTTTAACTAAAATATCTGAAGCTGTTTTTCAATCCGTTTAATAGAGACGACAGGCAACGAGTGGGGGAAGCATGTAATGGCTTTTTTGGCATACCCAGTGAGGTTCCTCACCCCCTCCCTTCAAAGCACGAGTCACTGCCCTGAGCGGTGGAGAGTTCGCGCTCGCAGGCAATAATTTGTGTTTGCTCTGATTATTGTTTATTTCGGCGGGAATATATGGAGCAAAAATTAAAATCCTGAGCTGTAAATTACAATAAGCCGAAACGACGGGTCTCCACAGGGAGCGATCGAGCTCCCCAACCCCCACCCTTCTGCTCCCTCATCCCCTTAAACATGATTTCCCACCCCCTTCCCAACCACCGTCACCCAACGAGAACCGATTGCTCACAATTCTTCCATCGATCGGAGCAGGTAAACAAGTCCGTCCTGAGGGGGATGGTGATCAAGGGATGTCACGTAGTAGAGGGTTGGAAGCTAACGGACATTCCATGCGAAGCACTAACCCCTTTCCCATGGCACCTCTATAGTCTCCACCGTGGATTAATGGTAGTTTCATTAACCATAACACAACATGGCGCGTAGCCAGTGGAAGGGAGTCGCCAATAAATTTCGCTCTCGAAGCTACCTCCTTCTTCATTCGCATCCTATACATATCCCTCTCCTCTTTCCTTAGTGTGGAATGAATTATTCCACCTCTTGAAGTATTCGTCATATAAAAAGACATTTGGAGTTATCCATGGTTTTTTTTCTACCACTCACTATTTTTGAACAGGAGAAATGAGATCGAACTCGCGGACGAATCATGTTCTTCCCTTTTGAGCTGATGCAAAACCATTCATATTCTAAGAAATAATATTTCATGGCATTTTTGGAGAGAATATGTAAAACCTTCCTGAAAGGATATTTAGAAGCACGAAAATTAATGCGTTGGCTGGTATTCAAGTGTGCGTTTTAAAAATGCGAGGAGAGAAAAATAAATTGAAGGTAACGAAATGTGATACATAAATGTACTGCCTAAATTGAAAAGAGTCCATTACGATATTAATATACAGAAATATTACATGTATAAATATGTGAGTCAACAAATCTGATAATTTGAATACAATTTAATGCCAGCTTACCAAAAATATTTTTCACGTTCCTATAGTGAAAAATATATTCTTTTGGTTTTCAGTCGGATTTCAATCAGGAGAAAAAAATTATCCGGAAAAAAGTAACTAAAAATTCATTGAGTAAACTGTTCAATTTATTTTTCGTCTCTTCTTGCTCTCCTGGTTCCACGCTTTGACAGGAATGTTAGAATGAAAGTTACATTTTGATTTATACTCATTAATACGACCATTAATACCAACATGAATGTATTGGCGAGGCTTCTTCTATTCGGTTCTCATTTATCAACTTATCTTCCATTCTCATGTTTGTCGCGTATTGAACTCTTTTTGTCGCGAACCAGGTTATTTAAGCTCAAGGTATACAAAGCAACATCACGAATGCTCAAAACGTAGAATTTAAACATAAAAAGGTGGGAAAGTGAGAAACTATATTTTACGAAACACCATATAAGGGATTAATATCGCGGTATTACCATTATTTTTTTATTAGGTTAAATACATTTTAATATTGATTTGGAACTTGTGGCTTCTGACTTAAAATGTAGGAGATCAGGAAGCATTATTTTCCTCTAACGTTATCGTTTTTATACATGAAGGATCTATGAATCAGGGTACATAGATTTGATGCAAAAATTTTAATGGTATTGCTGATGCCAATTTGCGCTGTTACAGAAAGGATTGGATGAGATATATATTACTATTTATCTACATAGAGTGTGAAAAAAGAGGGGAAAGTCGGAGAATCTAGTAAGGATAGATTTAGTTTTGTAATAGCTACAACTCGTATCACTGATCAAAGAACTCAACTTTAGAATGAAAATCATTCTTGCGGTGAAGGGGTGAAGGGGTGAATGCTATCAAATATGAAACATCAATCCGAACCTTCAACGTTTTGTTGCACATGTATGTACATTGTACTGTACCTACCTATCCCTTACTGTTTAGTCTGACTTTCTGAGACCGGTTACTAAGATCACTAAATTCTACGTCTCAAAAGCCACTAAAACGCCATGATCATGAAAAGAGAGGATAACTAGGTGAATAAATGAGTAAGGTCTCATTGAATCTCTCGAAATAAAAAGGTATATTTTAAGAACTCCTCTAGCAGAACCAGGAAAACATTCCGTGACACACTACTGCAATTTTCAAAAATGAAATGTTTGTTATACACTGTTTCGATACGTACGAAACGATACGATAGCATACATTACATCATTAGAATTTCAGTGTAATAACTACCCCCAAAAATCTTACTCTTTCAGAAACACCGAAAAATTTTTACTCGCAGCCCATGATTTCATTTTTTATTTTTCGAGTCTTAATTTTTAAACTGACGAATTGGAAAAGGTATTAGTTTTTTCTTCTTTCAACTTTGCTTCACCAATTTGCACCCAACCGTTGATAAGTTTCTAGATATTAAAAAAAAACTTCGTTCTCCAACATTTTATTTTTTATTATACAAACGTCACGAACATAGCAGAAAAGACAAAATATGTTTCACCCAAAGAAAACAAAAGTCTAATATTAATAGTTTTAAGTTTATTTGAAGTAAAATATCAACATTATGTGTAATAATAGTAATAATGTTCATACCATTTAGTCAGAATACTGGTATAATAAGTCAAAAATGTGGATAACGATTATAACTATAATACGAATAAAATACTTTTAAAAATATTATTTATTTTGATTTGGTTGCTTAACACAACATTTGAAGTTTATTTCCTGAAAGTATTTGGAAGTTGGAAGTTCTGTTCTTGTACTTCTAAATTAATAAGAAGCACTGGATTCTCAAGTTCTAAATTCAACCGGAACTGACTGAAAAAAAGAATTTAAAAACTCCATTTTCAATAATAAATTTTATTGTCAAAAACGTAGTATCATCATTTTCATATAACTTTATGCTTCAATTCAATTTGATACATAAGATTATACTGTCATATGCCATTAAAAAAATTGATGATGAATGCCATTTTACAAAACTAAACGAAGGGGTATTACAATTTATAGTTACATGTGCTAATGGAAATGGTGATTAATTATAAGATTAACTGGAGTAAAATGACAAGTAATTGTTTTAAAATCCCATTAGTTTTAATGGGCTCATTTACGTTTCGTTATTGATAATAGTAATAAAAACAATTCGGTTGTTTAGCCAGCTTTGCACTTCGAAAAATTAAAAACGAGCATTTGTCATTCCCCGTGTTGAAGGTCTATCAATTATGTAACTCAGTTATAGGTATATTAATTATGTAACTCAATTAAAATACAAAAACTAATATAATATTTTGTGTCCCACTTCTACGTAGATTTTCACTTATAAGGGGTAAAAAAATGTTACAAGGAATAATAAATTGAATCATTCAGACTCGGGAAAATTTATTTATAAACATCTGTTTCCGCGGTCGGAGTCAGTATGACCTTGTCTGTCAGGGACAAACCGCGTTACGGCCATCACGCTGTGGCCTTCATCAGGGTAATGTCAGAGTCGTACAGATGGAAGTCGCTGTCGTACTCCGCGAGAATATACTTGAATTGTAGAATTATTAAAATTGCAATATGTAACTGTAGGTTAAATGTTTTCCATCAAATTCTGAATTAAAATTTATGTTTTTGGAGCTTATCAACACACAAATCGATTCATAGAACGGAATTGCTCATGTTCTATGAAGTTCCGATGTGCATAGCATTATTTTTGATTGACATTTCCTGAATAACAAAATTTAAAAAAGAAACGTTTCATAGACTTTTTAAAGAGATTACTCTGTGCCAATTGTTTCATGTAAAAAATGAAATTTAATATAAATTCTCGTAAAACAACAATATATATTAATCCAACTACTATACCATTCAGAAACAATACTCGGATTGTTTCTTAAATACTCTGTTAAGTATTTTATTCCCAGTAAGGTTGAAGGCTGTGATCGTAAGGGTATAGCATTATCTTTTCTTTTTTTTTTGCTCTAGATCTTTTCAGAAAATATCCGGCTTGTATTTTTACCACTGTACTAAAGCATGTGTTAAACAAAAATTTGACTGAAGAGTAACATTTCCAACAAAAAGTGTTAACATAATGAAATACTTGTTAATATACTGTACACAATATATAAATTAATGCTTCTTTTCCATTTCCTTTAGAATTATGTAGTGTGCCATCACAAGGAATACTTTAAACTAACAGCAATAAATTCGTTGATAAGAACCACGAATATGACAAGATCGTACAATGAAACTCCGTAACAATTAGGAAAAAAGCAACTTATTTTTCTGAGGTTTTCGGCGGCGATTTTTAAAGAAAAAATACTATCCCATCACAGTTATTATTCCAACAAATGGAATCAAATGATTTGATTGATTTATTATACGTTACCATAAAAAAGTTGTTGCAAGTATTGGAAGAAGTTTCCAACAATGTTGCTAATTGAAGTTACTAACAATTTTAAAGGGGTTTATCATTTTACCGTGGGGTGAAGAAATGTTAGATGCACCACATACTATGGGCTTTTCGATCGAAATCGATGAGACGCTCACTCACTTGTTCCCAGAGAGTATTTATTGTCCCCATACGCAATTTATTAACTGTTTTTGACACGAGATTATTTATTTATTACACTTCTGTATTGAGTACATGATGCAGTGTTACCTGTGATTTCTGTGAAACAAGGAAAAATGAAAAAACCAAACAATTAATTGACATAAACGTATGTGTGTTGTTAATGGCTTTTTAATTACAAGTAGCAGCAAATATTTAGATTATACTTATAATAGTAAATTCGCCTTATTTGGTACAGATAATCAAGGTTACTGAGTGCTATACAAATTATTCATGGTTGTTTAAATATTTTATAAACAGATTTTACAGAAGGATACACTTTACGTAATTGTGGCTGTGCTATTGAGTGCGTAAAAAACAAGTACAAATTGATACAGGAATAATCAGATGAGATAAAAAGAGGAAAAAGAAAATAACGGGAAAATTGATGAGAGTGTAATGAATATAATGGAAAACATCCCAAAAACGTCCAATACAATCTCTTACATACGTGACGTGAATTTCTGTATAAAAAAAGGCAACTAGTTGAATCCAACAAAAGGAGTAAAGACCTTGGTAACTTTGGGGTCTACTTAAATATATTTCGAAATACAATTGACCGTGTATGTACTTGAGGAACTGAGAATAAAAGACATGGCCACATTGTATGAAAGTGCTATGCATATAATGAAGAAATGAGCCAATGTTTGAAGTAATTAATTACAACTGGAAACGCTCATCAAAGAAGAATAGGAGCTAAAACCGAAAGAGATGTACGAAAATTTCGTGAGTTCACGAAAATGATTGGCGCAATACGAGATAACATAAATGAAATGAGGATGAAAGAGAGATAAAAACACAAAGAGTAAAAAGGGACAAAAGAAAAATCAAAAAGGTAAACGAGCTGCATGATGACTCTATTTGAAACGCGGCGGGCAAAAAACAAAAGTATTTTTTGAGATATGTGTATTTCTGTATGTTTTCAATTATACATATTGTAAAATATAATATTACTATGGATACCATTTAAATATATACGAAGAAGATACCATGAGTATATGCTGAAGAGTTCTTTTTCAACATCTTATGATAAGAGGAAATTACATGAACCTCATAAAGATTGCTCTAGGAACCATTATGTCCATTACCTAGATAATCGGTGACCTCGCCTCAAATGAATGTCGTTCTATTTCCACCGTACCTCTTTTGCTCAGGAGCCGGAAGCTGGTTGCAATATATCACGATTATGCTCCCCTCCTGAGTTCGTTCACTCTCCACCTCCAAGACTCGTTCATCTGAACGAACTTCCGAGAGAGCAGGTTTTGCACGCAAAGGAGTTGGCATGCCAGTGGGCAGTATGTCGCTGTGAGGTTCTCTTCCTTAAGTCTGCGTAAGATAACTCCCCAAGTAGTTATATCTGATCTTATCTGATTTTACTTCTCCCCATGTACGCTTCCCGGGAAAAGGATAATTCAGTATAAGAAATAAGCCAAATGGAATGAATGTTTTTTACTTCCAAGTAGCTAACCTGTTTCTATGGTTAAAATAAAATTCCATTAATTGAATAGCAGTGACATACTGATCTAAATAATTTTTCGGGACGTGTTATTCAGCATAACCATTTTGTATTTAAAGTAAGTTGATAATGAAATATTTTATGAAATGAAAATGAATAGAATATATTAAAAATACTATCTCCAGCATTTATACAAGGCTTTCAGTAAAGTTCTGAACTAAAGGTAAAAATCACTCTAAAACAATTATGCCAGAAATAAAAATTGGATCACAATACATGAGAAATCTTCACAATGTAACAACCATTTTAAAACCATATATCTGATCGTGGAGTTTAACCAACTCATGCTTTTATACATGCTGAGTTTTGAAAAATAATTTATGTAGCGGAATTAGACGTGATTTGAGACAATAATATTCTTGAATGAAGATGATATTTTCGCTCTACATCATTAGTAGCAGTTTCCCAAGAAATTTGAAACTTCGTAAAATTCATTTCATAGGATTTCGTAAACTGAATTCCACCGAAAACTCAACAAGCTTAAATATATTTACACGTTCGAGTCATAGTGTAGAGCAATTTTTTTAAAGATAACATTTTTTTTTTCAGTATCCTTTTCAAATGGAAAATGGTGGAAATTATTCTTTACGATACTACTGTATTTTCTAATACAGATGTTTTACATGGAATAATATTTATAAAAAATGAGAAGCAGAGTGACCCCAAATGCATATACGGTTGGAGATATAAAAAATATGAGGAACAAGCATTAAGTTCTTTCTTCGTACTCCATGTAGTTACGCTTCTTTTCTTGTGAAACAAAGGACAAATACAAAGTGACTTCAGACTGAATCAAATAAATGTTTGTTTATAGCAACGTAGAACAAAGTCTTTCGTCACTTCGGACAAGGGAGGACAACCAGAGTTCATCGCTGTTAAGCCTGGCGTTCACCGTTAACCGTGTCACGCTGTTGATTCTAAGTTGTTTCACGCTAGTACGTACATGGAAGTAGATGTTGCAAGAGACTTGTCAGACAACAATTTAGGGTTACGTTAAAATTGCCAGTGATAAAACATAAAAAATAAACACGAAATTACAATTCATCGCGCTTTTTATGTATTATTGCTGATAGTCACGCATAAACTTCTGAAAAAGATTTCCTTTGAAATTATTGGTTTATAGATACCGCACTATTTAGTTTATAAACATCGTATTATTTTTGGGATACATTTGTATTTGTACTTCCAAATAAATTCACATAACTTTGTCTCGTAAATGGATTTTGAATTTCTTCCAAAATTAGTAATAGTGTTTTAAAATTTCATACAATCATTACTTTTTCATCAATTATAGATTTTTAAACTGACATTTTAGCATATGACTTTTAAATTTGAGAATAATTATTAATAATATAATACAAGGTATATTATAAAAATCATGAATGAAGAATACCGTAAATTCTCCAATGGTAAATATTAGCTATACTGTGTATTATGTCAATCATTCTTGAATATCTTAAATTCAATATATGTGACAATATACTCCATGTTAATACTAAGTTGAGTTTGTTAGGTTGGATTCTAATGCTGTAAAAATGACTGGCTCTAACTAAATCTTCTATCCGAACCGCTGTAGAAAGTGATAGACGGCATCAAACATGTTTGCTAACGCAAGGTAAAGGCTATCCTCATTCCAAAACTACTGCTACTATGACCTACATTGCGTATTCGTCCAATACTCTCGCTATGATGACCCGAGTCATAAGAAATTCGTAATTCTTCCGTGGTTTCAAAAGAAATTTTCAACGTCATTCTCAGTTCAATAACTTATTATTTCGTAAAGTAATTTCCGTAAGTTTCTCTTCTATTCAAAGGAATTCACATCTACAGTTAATCTCGTTCTTAATAATTTTGATTATTTTTCTACGATTTTACCTGAACTTGAAACCGTCCACTACTGAGGAAAATTGCCAACTCTTTTTTAACTCGCTTCATTGTCTATCGGATGACAAATTACTTTCTTGCCTCAAGCAGAATGTAGTTTTTCAAGTCAATAATCCAGCGACTTGATCGGCTCGTTTCTTTAACTCGTTTTGCAATATCCAATATATACGACAACTACGATCTCTCTCGCCTGTGCCGGATATTTTCTAGAAAAACAAAAAACCGTCCGATATTCGTAGCTACTAGTAGAAGAACATTTCTTGTTCTACTGTTCAATATTTGTGGGTCCAGCGATTACTGCGTTCTGAAAAATCTGGCCGTGACGCCCGAACGTGATTTCTTCGTAACTCGCGGCGCCTGGTCCACCTGATACTAATGACTGACTTGTAGGCACTGCCTCACAAAGGGTACGCCAGGATAAGACACCAAAAAGTGTCCCAGTACCGAATTACTTTGTTCCTTCATATCTACATATATACCCATAAAATATTACAATTCATTACATATTTAAACCCCACATGTTTTACAGTGTTCCGTATCTTAAAAAGTATTTTTAGGTTTTTATTTTCTTCCTTAAGTTTTAACCAAAACTAGCCTCGCGACAGAAGACTTTTTCAGGTTGATCTTTTCTTTTTTCGTCTGAAAAAAATCCCCATCAATATATCAAAAATTTCCAAAAAATGTAAAATATCTATCGTATTTCCCGGAAGTTTTCAGGCGCAGGGTTAATTATTTTAATACGAGTTTTTTTATATTGATATTCTAAATATTCCCAAAATTTTAAGTCCCTATGAGTGGTGAGTCATCTTCAAAATTTCGAAAAACTCATTCTTTTACAATTTTAGCTTATTATTTTTATAACGAATTTTAAGGACGTTACGTTTTACACCATTGTCATTGTTTTATCAACATAAACGAACGTTAATACTATTTTTGTCATCGAAACATTCAGTCTAATGTAGATAGAGAATATAAATGGTTTTAAAATATGAATTATTTGTAACGCTACAACGTACTGTAAAATTCGCCATGAATATGTTCGGGAAGGAAACATAATTTGTGTAATAAATATGACTAAATTACATTGATTTTATATCATAGGTCATTAAATGAAACTCCAGAGGAATTATTTCCACTAACCTTTTAATCCGAAACATAATTTAGAGGACATTAAAATTCCCAAAATAATTTTAAAAAAATCATTCATATTCTCTTGGTGGGTGCCCCTCATTCATATCCTAAGGCACTCTAAAAGACTTTCCATATTTTAATTTTAGTCAAATACTTTTATAATATCTGAAATCCACAAAAAATCTTGGTACAATGAGTTTGTACACAAGTAATCTGCGTCATGCGTCACAATTTATTCGATCATGTAAATGAAATAATAATTAAGAAATACGGTGAATTAGAGTAAAAAAATGTGCAATAATGCTCCCATATTTAACGTGCACATCAACATTACTCTGTGAACTTGAAACAAAAATCGGGGAAGGAACTTCTCTGATATCATTTAATTGAAAGATTCAACTCCCTTGAATCTGTTCGTTTGTGGAACTGTTAATATGTTGGAAACATGTATTGATTGAGTCTGGGATAAAAATTAAGGATAAATTGTATAATTAAATTGAAACTAGTTTAGATTAGATATAATTTCTGTTATTTAAACTAATGTAACAGATTTTTGTGGGGTTTTACGGCTCGGCAATATCGAGGTCATTAGAGCCCTAGAACAGGTAGGGAAAATGCAGTTACGCACTAAGGAGAGCCAACGCGACTCTCCCCGCGTGTGGGACTCGGCGAATGACTCAACCATACCCACTAAAAACCCTCCTGAATTACAACATATCAAAACATATCTCAAAACATAGTTCATTACATCATTACAACGAGGAAAATGAAAGATACCCTGGGCCTCGCAACCTACTAGCGTCGGGATTGTAAAGAACAAGAGATGACCAAGAAAGGTCAGGAAAGAGAAAGGAAGGAGCCTTGACAAGTAGGTGGAAGTAATGCCACCCTCAGCTCAGGGTCCCGTGTTTGCCAAACACGTACTTACTAGATGTAAGTCCCCGGTGGGGTAATGTAACAGAAAAATTAATGTATTCTCAATGTATATGTTACAAGTCACTAAAAAACGGAAATCCAGAGACAAATAGAACCGTTGAGACTATTAAAGATACGTTGATAAGAACTGCAATTGGAGGATAGCGCATGAATTTGCCTCTTGACACTCATTCTCTGCTGGTTGAGATCAAATTGTGCGGGGAATGCTAACACTTCACTTTTCTTCTATTCTGCTTATCTGTCTCCCTCCTTCTCTTTTATTTTATACCTTCTTCATTTCATTAGTTTTACATGGAATAACGTATGTATCCGGGTAAAAATCTCAATATTCGAGGTATATGGAAAGTTGCTAGTATTATTTCTCGGATCGAAAAAATTACTGATTTATTTTGTTCTGTTTATAAAAATTCAATATGCGTCTGAGTAAAGCAACAAAAAAAGGAGTTTATATAATATTCATAGGCAGAGAGTTATAAATTAATTATATTCCTTATTCATATAATCTTTAGAAGTTTTATATTAGTATGCATTTTTTTTCGATTTTCAGAATCTAAAGTATAAGCCGTACTTAATGTATTAAATAAGATCAGAGAAATATGAGGTATTAACTATTAATTGGTTCGCGGAAGCTACTACGACCTGACTATTAATAATAATAATAAACTATTTTGTTCGCGGAAGCTACTACGACCTGAACAAGTAAGATCTGGGTTCTCCAGAACTTGATTCTTCTTGGTAAATACAAATTACTTCGTTTCCACCGTTCCTCTGCGGTGTTCAAATGTCAAACCTAGGTCACAACTCATTCATGGGAAAAAACGTTAGTAGCTCCACTAAGTATTATACGAAATAGCGTATACTGTGTATAGCTTTAACTAGCTTATCATTTCAATGTGTTTTAATTCTATATTTTTTTAATATATGTATTATATGGGTAAATTCATTGGGTGAATTGATGATCTGGTCAAGCAATTCATTTCGTGTTTTGATGGAACTTTTATTTGCAATTATGAAAACAACACGTAAGGATCGTTAGTTTCTTCTTAGTATATTAAACTTCGGTCGTCTTAAGTATTACAAACCATAATCGTTGAGTGATCAGTTCATTAAGTAATTAAGCTAGAAAATGTCTATAATTATATCAAGTTAAAATGTTCCTATCGTTCACGAATTCAATATCTCTTAAAACTATCTCATGTTCACTTTGCACGTAATTTGATGAGAATGTGTATAGAACGTTAAGGTAACATAGGCTGAAATGACTGTTTTACTCATTTAGAAAGACTGAAACGTTAAGTACCAAAAGTTACAAATTAGAAATTTAAATTAACAGAATCGAGCATAACAGTGTTTTATGATAACTGTGGACAAACATCCCATATTCGGAAAATGGAAGGGAAGAATCTTGTAATTCTACCTCTCAAAGCTGTTATTTACCGCGTCAGCAGCTGATGCCAGATATCAAATGACACATTGTTCCCATATGAAAAAATAAACCTTTTATATCCGCGGTGTGAATCGAACAAAATGCAGTTGATGTTTATCCAGATAGATGTTTGTATTTACAAAGAATATTTACGTGTGATATTTAATTTAAAAATCCAATTTGAGAAGCATGAACATTCATATGGCCGAAACTTACAAACGTTTATTTTCTTTCTGAGATCCCTTGTGAATAAACCTTATTAGAAATTTCAACTTAATTCGGAAAGTATTGATTGAAGGGTATGGAGCTGTAAGATTAAGGACGACGAAGAAGAGTTACAAATGACCCCAAATAATGAGGGAATATTAAAACTACTGCCTTCCAACAGTTGAATTATTCAGCATACGTTTATCTTATATGCAGAATAACCAAGAAAAAATAGTGGAGATATTTAAAGAAAATAACATTCCGCTCATATTAAAGTACTTGAACTTTAATAATTAGGACTGATAATATTTTCTTCAAAGAGAGTTTTTATCCTCGATATTTAATTACAATGATTCTTTGAAACATTAATAATTTTATTTAGTACTGACTCTTTCGACAGTACCTTTACTCACACTTGTATGATGAGGTACTGCTAAAACTCACATTTATTTTAACAATACACTCCCGTTAACATAGCTAAATTGACTTTCCTGAATTACATTACATTTCAAATGAAAAAGTAGAAACATGCCCGCAAAGAAGTAAAAAGTAAATTCAAATAAAAAACTGCTCTCATAAAATGTCGGTTACAGCAAAAACTAAACAAAAACAAAGTATGATTCTCGACTGGAAGAGCGGAAATGGGGCGGAAGAGGCAAAACAAAACATGGAATGAGAAACATGCCGTATTTACATTTGTACGACCCAAACAAAGGAGTCGTCCGTACTAACATTGGCGGTCTCCTGGAGGCAGAAGCAGGGAGTATTTGCTCACTCAGGCTCCTGTTGAGAACTGAGAGGTACGCGAGAGCTTGTATTGGGGCCGCGGGTGGGGAAGAGCACCTGAGGAGAGAGTTGTTTGTCTCTTGGTGTTGAATGTTAGATGCAGGGTAAGACGAAATCGTGGTAAATAAGGGAAGCGAGGACGGATGCACGGAGTTAGGTTTAGCTCTATTTGAAAACAGGAAAACTTACTGCATGCTATATAAAGTGGACTTACAGCAATCAACGAATTTAACATCGTGCTGTATCACAATCGATATTAGTTATTTTAATATTGCGATTAAACATTAGAATTCAATCAAAAAATATTCAGATCAACTCCAATACACGACAAAATTCATCGTGGTCTGACAATGTTTTATTCCACTATCTAACTACTATCTCGAATAATTTAAAGCGTTAATCAATACTTAGGAGTCATAAATTTCCAACTCAAATTACCAAAAACATTGGTAATTTTGACCATAGTTTGTATATAATTTCTGAGACTACGTGAGTTTTTACATAACATCGCATTCCGTAATTATTTTTGGAGAGAATTTGCTTTCAACTCGAAGTATTGGGTTCATTTTTGCGCGTATGCTAATTTGGATAAAGAATATTAGCCCTTAATTGTAACAATTTCGTTGTTCTTAAGTAGATGCTAAATATTAATAATAATTGTAGCGAAAACTAGCTGATTGCACACAATAGAAATATAATTTACCATTTACGACGTTTTATTCTATCATATATTTTTGTGGTCCCCATAATACCAGTTACGTACGAAAAATCTACGACACAAGTTATATATTAAAGTTTAAAAGAGAACGAACATCAACTTAGTTAACTTTACGTTCCAACCACGACTAACGTGATGGCATAACTGATTATCGTAGCAGTATACATACGATAATCAGTAATATAACATATTGTGATTCCGATAGTATATTTGTAATACAATGAAATTTCTTTTACTGTAAAAGCCACTCACTTCTCCACGGAAACAGTCATTCGTGCAAAAAAAAACCGTTTATCAGGAACATTTGTATAGCCAACAGACAAAGAAAAGTCTGACAAAGAAAATGTACGACGCTTTTGACAGCATAGATTTATCGCACAATATTGTGCTTCCCAAAGTTTGATGTGTTATTTTATGCACGATGTACTATAACTCGTGAAAAGAGTTTCACGGACCGCGTGTGATCCGCTAACCACTCGTTGTATAGCGCTGCTGTAACCTCTCCTTATTCTTTACGACACTGAAGGTAACGCCTCCTACACTACAAAGTCGTAATACTAGACTATATGGAATAATGTTCCCACAGGTATAACATACGGTTTCACAAAGTGACTTAGTAATGGATTGTAACATATATTTGCTGCAAATTGAAATTAATAGCAATAAAATAATAACGAAGAACACTTCTGGAGTAATAGTAACTATTTATCGAATATATTTTGAATAATATCATGAATAATATTTTGTGATTTTCCATAACAATTTAAATGACATATTAATTGAGAGAAGAAAATATAAATTTTTAAAATCAATATCTCATATTTTCTCTGATTTATTGTTAAAATAGTTGATAAAATCAATTACATCTAAAATACTTTCTTCTTTGATTAGTTCAAGGTCATAAAAGCATTGTCAACGGGATGTACATATTCAACGCATGTTGGTAATGAATGATACACCATTTATTGTTTTTAATTGTGTCGAATAGTGAAATTCCGCATATTACCATAACACGAGCACAGTATTTCAGTATTGGAGAACTTGCTCACTACAATCGTATCACAGATAGAATCACACTTTATCAGTAAACTATCATAAATAATTCCTCAAGTGAAAATGATGGGTTTCGAATATTTTCAAATATAAACTGTTAGATATTGCCTTTTCTAAGTGTCGATTTACACGCATTACTAATCTTTCCTGGAAACACTCTCTACGAAAACATTCGCATTTAAGTTAGTTGCTGCATCAGGTATCTTTGTTAGAACTGTAGTTTCTCAAAGTCTTGAGACCTTCAAGGGAGCAAGGGAAATTGGGTGTTTTATATCATTTTAAACACTTTAGTAGAAAAGTTCAAGTATCTCTGTGTGCAATGTCACGTCTTAAAGTCCTTCGAAATTATTTGATTCGTTTTCAATATTGACCAACTTTCCAGCTATGTCCTATAATGGGATGGTCTGTGATCGACGGCAGATGTCCGTGGAACACCCTTATAGATTTTTTTGTCTCCACATGACAGAAAGACGGCCTCATTTATTATTTTTAATACTGATATTCGGATTGGATTTAGTCTGATTGTCCATGTGAAAGTGTCGTGAAGCACGTATGTTGTCGATGTGAAAGCGCGTTCTATTTCGTACATTTACAAATGTGGGGAGGCAGCACATTAATAGTGTTTTGGATCTTAATTATCTTATTAACACGAGCTCACTTCAGTCTGTTTACAGGAAAGCAGAACAGGAGAATTCAGCTGCAAATATGCTATATCACGTACATCAACCGGGAATAGAATCGAAGACCTTAAGTGTTAAGAAATGAAAAAGTCGGTATAATATTCAATAGGTAACTGAATACCTTAATTTCAAGAGTGGTGAACTGAATATTGCGATCACCTGTACTCAACTATTCGGAATGCAGTTGGTGGATGAAAGTCATCTAGTAGTTGGCAATCGTGGTGACTTCGATTACCACTTTTAATAACTCAGCTAGTAGAAGTCTACATAGGCAAATATAAAAACTAAGTCGTGGTATCGAGTTCGCGTAGTATGTGGATAGCTGAGTGGATGACTGGGATCCAAATCTTGTAAAGAAATTTAGTATTTTCACTACTTTCACTATAACTCCAACTTACAGACGGAATGCCAAAGATTCTCAGTCAGCAAATGAGAATGCGTATATAAAGAGTTCGAGAATGGTGCCACACCATCTCCTCTTTGTTCCACAAACACGGGGCCCCGAGTTCAGTCCGGCATTACTTCCATTTACTTGTGTCAGGCTCCTTCCTTTCTCTTTCCTGACCTTCCTTGGTCACCTCTTGTTCTTTGCGATCCCGACGCTAGGGCATCTTTCATTTTCCTCTTTCTTCTTTTTTAAAAAATAATGATATATGTAATGTCTTGAGATATGTTGATATTTGAGTTTTGAGTTGTAATAATTCAGGAGGGTTTTTTGTGGGTATTGTTGAGTCATTCGGCGAGTACCACACGCGGACAGAGTCATGTTGGCTCTCCCTAGTACGTAACTGCATTTTTCCTACCTGTACTAGTTTTTAGGGCTCTAATGACCTCGATGTCGACGAGTCATAAAGCCCCACAAAAAAAAGTCTTTGTTCCAAGTCTGAGAGGACCCACTGTTATAATACGCAACGAACACACACGCATTACATATCTTCTTATGCCCATAATTTGCACCAAAAATATCCATTGAAAGATTGAATATTTTCTTTATTTATTCTTTTTTTTCTTCTTATTTTATTGTGTGATGAGGTTGAGGTTTTGGAAGGTTGGAAAGGGAGATGTTGAGACGTATTGGATCTGAATGAAACACAGTGGCCTTAAAGTGCGTTCAATAATTATTTATTCTAATGTTATAATAACAAACGGTTTTCTCAACGTACTCTAAATTATAACATTCAAACATCTCTCTTAGAGTATTGTACTACTAAACTTACTATTTTAATGCATCTAGCAATGGATTAAAAAGGGCTTGGATTTCACTATCTCTAAATTTGAGACAACGATCTAGATTGGCTGAATATATGCGCGCGTTGAGATCCAATACGGCATTATGTGAATAGTGATTCTCCTCATTTATTCATATAATTATTTTGAAAAATATTGTAAAGTTTATATTAATTTCTGTACCTCTTTGATTTTATTGTGTGGGTTGTATTATTTTATTCACCGCATATGTAGAGGGTAATCCCTGATATTTTAAGGGCAGTCCGTTGATCCAAAGAGAACAATAAACAACAATAACTTCGTATTTCCTTGAAGTATATTTAAAGTAGCCATGAAATAATCATATATACTCATATTTCCATTTAAAACGACCTAAAAGTTCTCCAGAGCGATTATATCCATGTCACGATTTATTTTAGTGAAGATTTATCTTCGATATCTTCATTCGTTTCAATGTTTGTGTCCGCTTTCACTGACGCACCCTATGCATTTACATGCCCTACAGATGTTCAGTTTCACTGTTGTGAACCTGGAACCATGATCATAATACGAAACTTTCGAAATACGTTTACCATATATAATGAGATGATATGGCGCTTATTTAATATATTCTAATGGGAAACACTGGACGTGGAAAAACAAATCTCCAATTGTGGTCGTGTAATACAATTTCGGTTTTGTTACACAATTCCTTATTATTAAAAAAAATTAAGAATTACTTTTTCTTTTGCTAATATCTTTTTTGTTAACTCTGATTGTGTGAGACAGTATACAGGAGTGCTGCGTGGTTTTTGCATTACAAGTATTAGGTACGATTGCATTCTATTGGATCTCGTTTCATTTCTGTTTTTAAAATTGTACAAAAAAGTCAATCATCTTGTTTTTTTAAATATTGAAGCACAAACTATATTTATGATATGATACATGCTGCACATTTGCGGAATATGTGTATAAAGTTCAGAGAGTCGAAAATTCGCAATGAAAATATTTATCTTCCATAAAAATTCTGAATGTTCGCATTCAATAGTCCCGATACATTCTGTCGCTACATTGAGTATACAATGAGTCTTTTATCTGGATAGCTAATATTAATGATATTAAATTACATAGATACTAACTTCAATCTCATGATTATTTATTGGATATAATCCTTTATTGAAGATTTATCTATACATCATTTCGCTTATGTGACGCAATATTATTTCAAGAAGCTATTGGATTTTATTGTGGCGTTTACCATTTGCTGATCTGAGTGTGCACGGGTGCACTTCGAATGGAAAAATTGTATTCAATTTAAAGTTGCACCACTGCGGGGATATGGTTTGTCTATCCAGGCGCACTCTCCACGCTCCGAGAGCAACCTGACCTACTCTGACAATTTTCTCAGTGGAGGGACTGCACTGGGTATCGTTGAGGTTAGGTTAGTCTGTGGATAACGCGTCCACGATGGATGCTATCAGTTTATTGTAAATATTGTCTTCGTCTGAAAGTTCCTTAAATGAAGAGCAAGAGTTGTACGTCAAATTAGTTCTTTCCAAATGAGAAATAATTATTAAAATGATAGAATTCGTTTCTTTAAAACATTTGCGGCTAACAATGAACACGCCCAAACAGTGAAGCAAAGATGTTCCATTTACTTGCTACACTCTTCCGGTTGAGAGGGGAACTCGCGGGGAGCAATGGCGTATTTGACCGATGATAGTGGGCACTCAGGGCAAAACGGTATCAGATAAATCGATACCCTCAATTTCACATACATTTTTCAAATGAAGTTAATGATAACTGAAAAGGATCTATACTATACAATAGAAGTACTATGAACTTCCACAAAATTTATATTGAACCAAGAATTCTTGAGAAAATTCGCAATGAAAACGTGCAGAATTCTAAACTACAACAATAAACATTCTTAGCTTCTATAAAAATATTAAAATTCCTAAAAATATTAAGATGTCCCTTAATTTATTTGCCAATTTATCTTTATCTTAACAATATTGGTATCATATCAACTTTAAATATCTTGGAATGAAAAATTGAAGATCAAAAGAATTCAGAAAATGCATTGTAAAATCACGTCACAAAATGTAGAAATAAAAATATGTGCGTTACAACGATATTCATAGATCACCAACTCTTGAGTGTAATTACGCTCGCAGAACTTCGTCTCATTTCTGATTGCTGATTATCCAGCAGATTTCGCGGCCCTTTGATGTTCTCAGTAATTTGAGGTTGTGGAGAGGGCGACAAAGTGACATTCAGCGTATTACTTCCCGTAGCACTTGCTAGAGCGTCGTAAATAGTACGTGAATTTCTTGCGTGCTTCAGCGCAGTTTGACCAACTTTAAGTTAAATTGTCTCCGCAGTTTTGACGTTGCACCGCAGTCAAAATTTACTATTACGTTTAGAAAAGTCGACGAGAATTAGATCGAAATTCTTCTCATGTGGAATGCTCTGTAATACAATAGTGGCGCAGGTTGATTTTATTTATTCTATTATTGTGTCAATTCAGTGTTGGAATGCAACATAATGCCATACTCAGTGAAGTTGAATTCATCGAATGTGTTTTTATCAATTTGTCATACTTTAAAACGTATCTTATTTTGAAATAATTTCTTCTTCCTGGCAAATGGTAGATTTACTCCGTATGATTAATTGAAAATATTGTATTTAACGCCTCCAAATATTATTTTCTCTTCATCTATTAATAATTTTAGTATTTTAACCAATTAAAAGATGCAAGCAATACTCATAGTTCTCTTCATACGATATAATGTTTTGAAGCAATGTGCGTCGTGGATGCAGATTACGAATATCTTAAAACTGTGTAACCCATTCATTTAGTTTTGGTGCCCAAAACGCGCTAGGAAGAGCCCCGAAACTCCGACAAGAACATTATTGGGCAATCATATTATGAACTAAAATTTAAACATGGTTATTTCTAAGAGACAAAATTGTACAATTAAGTACATATCGTAACATGTATACATTCCTGTATTTTGTTTTTAATTTTTAGGATCAAGAAATCAATATATTCCAATTAGTTGTCTACAGTACGAAGGAATATGATTATAGCACTTACGAGCAAATTAAAGCATGGAGAATGGTTTGGATAGTTGAAAAAATATTTCGTCCAGAAGCCGGGGAGTTTTGCGTTGCAAAAATGGGGTAACAAAAATTAAGACTGTGTTTTCGACCTTGTCACTCTTGCGCTTTCAATGAAACTTTTAAAAAATATGTTGATTTCCTTCTTCTTGAATGACTCGTTTTTAGAGTGATTTAGAGAGATAATATCCTCCACCAATTATTTGATCATAACTTTTCCAATAAGTTTGGTTCTAAATGTTTTTGCGTGACACAAACAGATGCGGAGATATGACGCAGTGAATTTGAAGTAACTTCAAAGAAGCGTCTATCACGTTGGTTTCACCGCGATAACTAATTTACATGTATTTTAAAGCAAAATGATAATAACAGTTTCATAGAGGATACAATGTTCAATACGATAAGCGCATTATTTTTACGATTGTTAGAAAAAGAAATTGAAGAGAGCAGCAAATATGTACCGGTGTACGCCAGCAAAGACTATCTGAAAAGAACTATTTTTTGCAAGGCGATTTATATTATACCCCGGCTACGGGACGAATGGTCGAATTTTATTCCAACAATAGTTGCAAAAACTATGTATTGCTTGAATACTTTTGTAGATACGTCTAACCCTTCATAAAACATTTAGTGAGGAAAAAATTGTAACACGTTTACTAATAATTTCAAACCACTCTAAAATCGGAAATTAAAAGTACCCTTTCTCACAAATAAGCATCTACAAGACAATAACAACATAAAATCAAAAATACAGCTATTAAAGAGTCAATTTTTCTCTTTACAATGATGAATGAATGAGAGACTGATTCAACCATTCAAGATACCGCCGTTGATAGAGAGAGAAATCCCTGCCTCTTGATAATGAGTTATGCAATTCGGGGTACGCGTCTAGTGATTTATGAGGAATGAAATGGGAAGTGAACTACGTAACTAAACAGACCAGTAACAACTGCTTATTGAGGAATGATGTACGAAATGTACTCGCATACGGAGGATCGTATGAGATATGCTTCGCGTGATGTATTCCAAACGCAGCACCAAAGAGTCCTCGTCTGCAGAAAATTCGCCAATCCGGAAACTCAGCGAGGCGGAACTGCCCCCAATTTGACTACAATGTTGCATAATCTGCGGCACATAGCTGCGTTAACAGGATAACAATTAGTGCGATGAGAGCGTAATTGAAGGCCACAGGCGGCACACACAAAGCGTGCGCGATGGAGCGTGAGGAACTGAGGATCGATTCCCGGCAGCTGCCCATGGGAGGGGGGTGGAAGCGGAGTTGTAAGCGGCTGGAAATGTGGGGGGGGGATCATCTTAGAAATTGCTGAGATTCCTAAGCAGCTCCATTCCTCACTATACATGGAAGGGGAGGGGAGTAACGCAGAAGAAACGCTGTTTTCTGGACAATAATACACATGTTCGCGTTCCAGTGCATACATGACGTAATAAATTTCTGCACAGGAACTCTGTGGCTACTCCTCGGAAAACAGACAAGAAAACATCCTAATATAGTTTTGTAGCAGTCTTTATCATACTTCCTAACCCATACTTATTCTTTTAAAAAGAAGCTTCATAAGAATCGACTAATTTTAACTCATTTGTAATTAGCAATTAATAATTATACCCACAAAACATTTAGTATTGAAAATATTCTTAAAATAATGTATGTCATTTATAAATTGTATTTTCTACTTAGATTCTTCCATTTTCGCTTTATTTTACTTTCCTTTCTCATCAATTTATCATGAAATGCTTTTGGTACTTTACCTGGTGTATTTTGAAAACCTCCAAAATTATGATGTTACACGTGTTCAAGCGAAGTAAAATATTTTGCCACAGTCACTCTCAACATCGTGACATGAAACAAGAGTAATGTGACATGAAACAAGAGTTTTAGAAGACAGTCGTACGTAAGCAAGTTTTGAGAAGAAAGAGGCGGATCAACTTTTAAACCTAAAAATTTCATTTTGACATTTTCGAACTCATTCGAAAATCTTGTATTGTTCAAATCTAGTTGCTTTAAATGAACCAATGCGATAGTTATTGCGCAACTAGTGGGGAATACAATTCCCGGGAGTCAGTCTAATACATAGTCGACTTCTCCTCTTCAGAGTATTGACATCATATTTTTTACACTGAATTCTATAAATGACCATGTTTGAATTTGAATTCAAGCAGAGATAATACACTTCCCGAATACGTTTACTGATTTTGATATAGTTTGATAAATGTGTTTTAGTTTATTGTGAAGCAACTTGAACTTCTGTCCATCGAGAGATTCTACTTTCCATCGGATTTGAGTAATACATACATAATTACAAAAGGTTACTCTGCGCGTTCATACAACTCAATTATTTTCATCACTAATCGTCTCAAGGGTACGTTTCCAGTATTTTTTTTAATGAGCGAAGTGAAATGCAGCATGATGTTATAGTCTAGCTACCCTCAAAAAAGTTACCAAATTTGGGAGAACTGCCAAACTACTCAATTGATTCTCCCTATGTCGTATACTGCTCGACTTACACTTTCATCTTATGGTATTCACTACCATCAAACTTGACGAAATAAGTTTAGAAGAGCACGCTGTTAAAATACTCTTTTTTATCCTTTGTAGAGTAACACAAAATTAACATTCCTTTTTATAAAAAACATTGCGTAAATTATTCATGAAAACTTAATTTATTAATCCACTTTCAACGAAAATCATTTTACGGTAGTATCTTTGTTTCTATCGCGTTGGTACACCCGTAAGGTATGTGTAAGTGCTATCGAACTATAATTTTAATATCACAGACAGTCTTAACGAGTGGGAGGTTTCTGTTCCAAAATATTGGGGGTGGCTGCCCTGAAATACTACTCGAGTCCGCCATCTTTGTTTCTATAGTGCCCAAACTCTCGATAACTCGAGTAAAAAGCGTGGCACCATTTTGGCAACTACATTTCATCCATCTCAACCATCTAGTAAACCATAGCGAGAGCTAACACTTCAAGTTACCCATCGAATATTGTAGGACTGCGTCTTTTGCGTTCTGGTTGTCAGTTGCGTNAAACCATAGCGAGAGCTAACACTTCAAGTTACCCATCGAATATTGTAGGACTGCGTCTTTTGCGTTCTGGTTGTCAGTTGCGTCACGAGAGACTGATGTGAGAGAAACACCAACGTAAACACAACTCAGATTCCCTGAGGGAGTTGCTCTGCACGTTGATATTCAATGCAGGGTCACCGCTTCGAAGCTTAGCGTAAATCATGAACCGAATCAAACCCCCGCACTGTCGGAACAATAAACGGTTCGTGCATGTAATCGTTAGTAAAGTGTAACTATTAATGTATTTCATGAGTTAAGTTAATACATACGTTGCAATGCCATATACACTGATTAATGTTTCTTCTAGAATTAACGCCCGTTATATAATAAAATTTAATAAATAATTATAGATTTACGAACTTGAAAGGACGAACAGTAGGTATTTTGTGATTAAAGTTGTCAAATTATTACAAGAAACATATCAACAATAAGTATAACAATTGTTCTATTGTTATGTTTCTTGTTATAATTTGTTTTACCTGACGACAACTTCAACAGGAAGTTGAAAATTTGTGAGCTACAAATTACAATGACGAGTATTTCGTCCGTTATAGGTGTACATTTATTATTATTTATTTAATTTATTAACAATTGCGTGTTTGTATATTTTTATTCATATGAAATGTACTTTCTTAAAATAACATTATTTTGAATCAAATCTGTACTTTGCACTAATGGGACGACGAATGAAGGAGAATTAACAAACCCATTTCGTTTATTACTGAAATGTAATTTTAAAAAGTTATCCAGATAATATTCCGAAAATGAAAAGAAGGATCGAAATTGATCGAATTGCATAAAAATGCCTTGCATTTAAACAAATTTTAAACCTAGAAGTTTGCAGAAAAAGAACAAAATTATCTGTCACTGAAAAATATATTTGAAAACACCTACGTCATTCAAAACGTGCACGTACTTCCTATTAAAAGAATAAAGGGTTATTTCTAAGAGACAATTGAAGAATGCATTCGAGATGAGCTTAATATCATACTGAAGTAGTTTTGTTTTCCGGCTAGAAGAGATAAAGCCTGCTATCAATTTTTTCCCGTCACACTCGAACAGGAAATTGACGTGTTCTTTCGTGAAAATCATTTGTCAAATGAGAGAAATGTTAGAGTTGTTGCTACTGATACATCAAAAAACAATTGTGCTCAATGAGTGGTAGGAAACCTTACCATAAACTGCAAAGCATAACATTTCATAATAACGTGTCCAAATATAGTTTTGTAATTAAGTTTAAAATATTTATTAAATATTCGGTTAGAAGAAAGTGTACTGAAGTTACAAACATATTCTCCCCAGGGGACATATATCTAGTAAGTAAGTGTTTGGCAAACACGGGATCCCGAGCTGAGTCTGGCATTACTTCTACTTACTTGTGCGAGGCTCCTTCCTTTCTCTTTCCTAACCTTCCTTGGTCACCTCTTGTTCTTTTCGATCCCGACGCTATTAGGGCTAGGGTATCTTTCATTTTCCTCATTTTTGCCCCCTCCCTCATGTTTAGTCCCCAATGTTTTGATGTATGTTTTGATATATTGTAATTCAGAAGGGTTTTTAGTGGGTATGGTCGAGTCATTCGGCGAGTCCCACATGCGGGGAGAGTCATGTTGGCTCTCCTTAGTGCGTTACTGCATTTTCCCTACCTGTACAGAATTTTCATGTTAAGTCAAAGAAACGATATAATTTTAAATAACTTTAACAAGTATTGTATTTGACAGAGTTTTATATTTCTATGTCTAGGTTTATTTATTATTATAAATTTTATTTTGAATTTTTTAGATTTTTTTGTATTTATTTTGTTTATTGATATAGAACACTGATGGGGAAAGCTCTCCAATCGTGTGTTTTCTAATAAGACACATTTATCGAAATTGTGAAAGATTATTTAATTTTGTTTCCTTAACATCGATTACACGGATATCAGTTGTGACAACGAATATAAAATATTGTTCATATAAATTAAAATTTTCCAGTTTTTATTTTCTCGCCCTTTCATGGGGAATGCTACTGGAAACAATCACTACGCAACTATCTTCCAAAGTAATAAAATATCACTGCTTCAAGCACTTTTTCATAAATCAGCAAAATATATTTCACCTATTTGTTTAATCTGTCGATGATTTCTTTCGTTTTCAAGTCTTTCGATAACAAGAGGTAACTACCCTTCACCCGTCTTCCGTGTTTTAGAAGTGGCATAAAGATCCGGAGTTGTGAGACAGTTTTGCCGTCGAAGCCGTTCATCGCAACCTGGTTCGAGAATCGGCAAACAATTTTTACAGCTGTGGCGATGACAGTTCGCAAACAGTTTTGTCGTCATCCTGTCTTGGTCAGCAGTGAGCGCGGTTCCATTGATACAATCGGCAGCTGTGACTGAAATGTTGTGACTTTGAGTCTTTTGAGAGAAAGACGCTGATGTGCCATAGTGTTCGTCTTGCTTTGGACTGCGAGTTATCCTGCGACCTAAATTATTACTCGGTTCGATACAAAGAATATACATATTAATAAATAACCGATTACTTAGCGTTGCCCGGGATTTTTCGTAGACTAATCTTCTTTTACCCTGGAAAAAATAAAATCTACCTATATTGTATTATCAAAATACTTTTACTTTCTGGTTTTTAGGATATTAGGATTTTCGATATTTATCCGGAGTCAGCGTGGCTCAGTGGGTAGAGCGCTGAACTGCTGGCTGGATGGCTGGGGTTCAAACCCTGGTGAGGTGGGGATTTTTCATCACTGACTCCCAGGCCTGCTCAGCCTGTTGTAAAATGAGTACCAGGGGCTACCCTGGGGTCAAACCGGTCGGAGCGAGATGCTGACCACACCTCCTCCTCCTAGTGCCAAGGTCTAGTAATTGCGGAGCTCTACCCTCCGCGAACCCCTTGGGCACCTTCGGGGCCTGTTGTGGGATAAGTTTGACTTTTCTTTTTAGATATTTATTCAGTGCATGTTCTTTCCGTTCATGCTAGTCATGAAAATAAATGCGTCTTTAACACTATGTTAACATTTATGCTTAATCAAATTTTTACTCTATCCAAGTCTGAATCCTGTAGGTCAAATAATTGGAATGATTTGTTTCTGTCTGTGCACATTACTTATATTTAGTTCTGTATTAAAAGGTACATCGCTTTTGTATTTCATACATGTTTTAGTCCTCTATTTGTAAATTGAATATCTGTTCTTAAGTTTCGAGAAACATCCTAGTTTGAAGTAGCTGAAAATAGCGTTTCTGAAGGAACTCCAGTATGAAGATTTCTATTCTTATCTATGTAAGAGGAAGAAGATTAGTGAGTCTTAACTTAGTGAAGTCTGGATATGCTGAGCGATCTTCTGTTGTACGATTTAATCGTCAAGAATATCCAGAAAGATTATCAAACAACCGATATTAAATGTATAACGTGCGAAAGTGGTATGACAACCCGAGCTGAAACTTTGGTGTTAAAAAGATGAGCAAAGGTTAATCAATCAGAGAAAATAAATCCACTAATTAATGAATTTTAAGTTTAAGTGTGTGTACACACCTGACTTGTTACATGAAATCTCTGTCAGGTTACTATTTGTCAGTATTGAAACGGATATGCAACTAGGACATATGTATACATTTGCAACAAACGTTTTGCTAGAGATAGATGCACATTTCCTCAAGTTTCCAAATATATTTTTATTTGCAACTGTCTTTTACATATGTTTTCTATTTTACTTGTCTTTATTAGTTTCGTATAATTTTCAATTCGAAAACAAGTTTTAACCGTCTCGGGGTGTATCTAGACAATCCCCTACGCACATGTGAGATGGTTGTATGAGGAAGCGCTGTCCAACTAGCGACCCGTATTTCTTTTTTGTGTGATCCGCGAGTGAGTTGTTAGTGGGAGGGGGCACAACTTAGTGTTATGATTCTACACTGTCAGAAATAATAATTGACGTGACATGTCCGGTGTGAGAAAATATAAAATTGTGCTCATTACCTCATCATCATTCTAATATGAAAACATTTTATTATATTGTATGTATGTATCACGTTTCGGCCAGTTAAGGACCACGAATGACGAGTGCCAGTATGGCTCAGTTTTTGTGTGAGTTTACTCACTAGACGTATCATGAATTTTACCGAGATCATAAAAACCGCGTCCAGATAGGATCCAAGTATTACAACTGCGGTTTTTAGTCGCAGAGGACGGTTGTTGGCTGCAGAGGGTGAACTTTTCATACATCACAGCTATTTCAACTGAGACATGGAAATGAGAAGCTAAAATTTTATCTTGCCACTCCTTGAACCCGGGATGACTTGGTGACGAGCGATCACGCTTACACCGTAGCCACGGAGGGGACTATTTTATTATATTACTAAATATAAAAATACCTTTTAAATAAATAAATATTCTATTTACCCCATCCCGTGCCGGAGTGATGGATTGAAAATATATATAAAATGGTACGCGGGCTAAGAATAGTTTGACAGCGCTGTACTAGGGAATAATGGGGATGATTGTTTTTTGTTGTAACTCGTAGTGGATTCCCCGTTGTCTCCGACGGGTGATGATGAAAACACCTACCAATTGTCCAGGAAACAAACCAAGACTAGCAGCTTTCAGGGCAGACATTCATCTCCAATGTTGTAAGTAACAAACATTGTGACTTAAAAATTAGTATGATTCATTGTTAATATTTAATCCAGGTTGATGTTAATATCTCATTCAAAATTGACGTTTTGCCAAGTGATAAACATCACCGGCGTGCGTGGATAAAAAGATAAAACAGTTTTTTGTGGTAACTATGTAGTTAGGCGCGATGGAATAATTTCTAAAGATTTTTATGTTGATCATTTAATATCATAAGAAGGCTCCATCGTGGAAAAGGGTTTTGTGAAACTAGAATTCAAAAAAAAATTTCATAACATTTCATTATCTGTTTGTTTCATATCGTAATTTATTCATATATAATCTGGTTTCTCAAGATAACAATAATTATTACAATTTGAAATTTATAAGAAGTATTATTTATTTTTAAATTATCCTTCTATATTTCGACATTTAACTATATGACACGCTATGCTAAATTTCTAACAAAAGATGATGTATAGTCACGATGATAAAACACCAATATTTTGTACAAAGATAAAAGTGTGAACACATGAAAGGAGTCATATGTCTATTTGAGGATGCATTCATCCCCCATCCTTCCAACGAATTTTCACACTCAGGGCTACCAACATTTATGAAACCTTTGCGTTGCATTATGGTCCCTGCTTGTGGCGACATGTCCGGCGCATTACATTAATAAGCACATTAGCAGACAAACATAGCTGCGTGGAAGAATTGCGTAATTAGTGAAACAACGTGAAATTTAAATTATTCGAGCACATAGAGAGAAGATTCAAACTAAACAGCGGTGGGATGCGCGTTGTTATTTTCAACCAACCATAATGGAACATCAAAGCGAACACATTCTAATTGGTTCCTGGACTCAATGAAACAGAAAATGTTACCATCTGAAGATCTTTTACAAATAGTACAAATTTTTCTTGTTCAGAATTTCATTTTAAAAGCTACTAAAGTAATTTTCAGAGCACCAGGTAATCAGGATTCAAAAATAGCACAAATATTAAAAGAAATTCACGAGTTTATTGCTACGAGACTTATATCTAACGTAGAATCATAGCTCTAACTATGCCAGTGGTTCGATGACTCAGCACATCATACTAATTAATTACATTCCTTTTTTTATTTCGTCATATTCTACATTATATTGTATTGGTAAAGAGTACCTGAAAGTTACGCTTGGCAGTCAAAGATATTCGGAGTGTAATCCTAATTAGTGAAATTTATAGTTGAGTCCCAGACCCTTTCCGAGGGGTAGTGGCCGACCTTCGGTGGTCACGTAATTTAAAAATATGCATAAAATAAATAAAATACATGGAATAAAAATTATATTTACAAAAAAGGTTTAAACAAGTAAATCATACATTTAGACCAATACATCAACAATCTGCACATTGCAGTACATGTAAGAAATAATTTCATTAAAAGAAAATTTTCATAAAACTTTAATAACGAAGGAGAGGGTGGAACGAGACAACTATTGGCGATGAACCACTATTTAATACCGAACAAAAAATAATTAAACTTCTAGCTAGCAAAGTAGTTCTAGTGACGTTATCTGACGTCAGTTCAGTACGCTGTCTACGAGCGTTTCTTTAACTTACGAGGAACATTATATGTAGTTGTAATATATAATGGAATATATAACTTCGGTAATATATAATGGAAGGAAGTTAATACACTATCATAAAATACTAGCTGTCTTTGACAAAAAGATTACAGACATAAAACAATTGAATTATGCAATAGAATTACATCTATGTCCCCAAAATAAGCTTAACATTAATAAATGTTTTAGAAATGTATGCGAGAAGAATATACCGGAATACGATAAACCAAATAAATAACATGTGTAAATAACATGCTAAGAAAGAAAAAGAAAATTATAAATTTTACAATGTAATACAATCTACATTGATGCATTAAAGGTTATGAAATTAATTAAGTTTGATGAATGGGTTCCTCTTCAGGATTAAAAGTACAAAAATTAAAATGTGTAATATTACACTAAAATGCATAAAAATGCACGAAATATCACTAAAACATGATAAAAAGTAGATTAAAACAGAGTATAGAACTAAAACATACTTTTAAGAGAACTGTAGCTCACGAAATTATGATCCAGAATTGAATGAGCTGGACCAGATCAACGGAGTTGAGGGAACGCATTCCAATTCTTACAATAAACGTGTATTTAATGATTAGTTATTACTATTATTAATGCATAAATAAGAGTAAATGTTGTTATAATTAGTATCATTTTGTAAATTCAAATTATTATTTTAATATGAGTTATTTCAGAAATTAATTATTTTGTACGGAGTTTTTCGTTTGAAGTAAGCTAGGTTCGCAAGATCTGAAATTTTTTTCAGAACTAATGCTTCGAAGTTTATATCTAAATTAAAGCACTCGCCCGAATTCTTAGTCTCCGAGATGCAATCAGTGAGTTTTCACAGTCAATTTTACTTATTACATCTTGCTAGCAAAATATCTCAATACGTCTTTCATCGTGCTTCAAACGCGAATTTCTCTTTAAGGGATTTTTAAATACAGTGATCTCATAGAAAGTTTTACGAGAAGTTCAAATATGCTCATAACTTCAATGGTTCTAATAATGGAAAATTAAACTGTATTGAAGATAAAATTGTTCTTTTTTAATTAAATCTGCATATCTCTTTTTCCCTCATTGTGGCTCAAAAATATACTTATATTATTTTTAGAAAAAAATCATGCCTTAGGGCAGCGTGGTTCAAGTTCTCTGAACCTGAGAGTTTTTCATAGTGTTGTCCAACGAATAAAACTTAATGGGATATATTCATTTATGTATCGTGGTATATTGACTCTCATCAATAAACTTATATTATTTAAAGCTGGATAATTAAATAGTACATTTCCTTACTTATAAAAAGTATTTATAATATTCAACATTGTGATAAAATGTTTCCGTATTTTAATGTACGACGGGGAAATTCCAAACCCAATTTTCCATTTTCTCTCACCAAACATGCCATGCCAAATATTAATTATGACAGCGTATTAATAAATACATTTATTGTCAAACAAAACAGTACAAACTGCGTATGACCACGTGGAGGACAATAAACTACTTTACCCTCCGGAAGCAAGCAAGGGACCATCCCATCAATCCCGATTAAGGGACCTAAGGCAGAGGCGGATTGAAAAATTTCAGCAAATGTTTCTAGAAAAGATAAAGTTAACTACGCGTTATAACACTAAGAGAATATCAACGTGTTTGTAATTTAACATACAAAAATTATTTTATATGTACGAATTATTTTCGAACTACAGATTATAATGAGTATAGAGTTTATGAATTGAAATAACACTTAAATTCACTATTTCCTGTTTGAATAAACGCGCCCCTAGACAAAAGCCTAGAGAACCTGTATAAGAAAAACCCAGACCAGGATAAGGCTACAGAATTAATGTACAGAACCATGCCAAAGTTGAGTACACAAACACATATATTTATAACACAAACTTGTGCTCCAATGTTTCATGAAAAAGTGTATGTAACATGAACTAGAACTCCCGGGTCGGAAAAAAAGGTTTTCGTGGGCCGATAGTTGGACAGCTTGAAGTTTTAAGATATCGTGGAGATTTGGATTCGAAAACCCAATAAAACTGTTTTAATGCATCACATATAATTAGCTTCTTGTAATTTCCCCTCCATATGAGATCTGCAACCAAAATATTATGGACAGAGTCAAATTGAACGAACAATTTTACGTGAGAAAAATGTGTTAGAATGTATTTCACGAGTATGAAGTTCCACGGAAGCAGATTAATTAATATTTCAGTGGTCGCTCACTATGAAACTACGTGAGTCTCTGCATGGGCTACGCCCGACTTTAACCGTAACACTTATCATATTATTTTGCAGTTTTGCAATAGTTAGGATGTAATTTCACATGAGACATAATTTTTCTGTTGCTGACTTACAACAAAGACCCAATTGTCGTGGAATTTCTCTTATTTTATCTTTAGATTTGTACCTGGTTCTTTTTGATCCTGCAATCTGTAGCAAAATCGAGATATTTTGGAAATGCGATTGTCTCAATATTTACCCACAGATTCGCGTTTTTAGTGTGAAGATCTACTGTAAGAAATTCAGAAAAATCGAAAAAATTACTACATTTTCCTTGTTACATACTAGTATTCCTTCCTTTATTCAATATATCTTTATCTTTTCGTATTAATGTTTTATCCATGTTTATTAATTTTTATCGATGAGTTTCTAACCTTAAAATAGTTCATTTTTATACACACATAAAATCTCTTTACTTTGTTTCTTATCACAGAATATCAAATACACCTTCACAAAACACATTGTGAAAATATACTCAGTAGAATAGAAAATGAAGCAGTTGTTTAATTGTTTTTCTATGTAATACTATTTTAGTATATGTTACATTTTCTAGTCGTGTAAAATTTCAACTTAAATTTTTAGTTGGATCTTTCAACTTTGGATTGTTTATTTTTTATTGGTTGTTGAGAATAAGAATTAATTTACCGAATCTCATCTTACCTCCACTTAAGTGGTTTAAGGTTTTCACAAAGGTCTAAATCTTATTGATCTCGAAGTTAATTCCCTCTCAACCACCTTTAGACCTGAGAAGCGTAAGCCTATTACAACGGTGCTTGAAGCGATAGTTCTCATATCGGCTCAGGTACAAACTCACACATTATATGCGCTTTCAATTCAGATTAGACACAATTAATCCATTACACTTGGCACATGATAAAATCAAAACGGAAATAAACAAAAAGTACAGAGATAAATTATAAACTTTTGTCAATAGGGAATTTGTTGAAGAAAATAGTTAAA
This sequence comes from Laupala kohalensis, assembly GCA_002313205.1. Lineage (NCBI taxonomy): Eukaryota > Metazoa > Arthropoda > Insecta > Orthoptera > Trigonidiidae > Laupala > Laupala kohalensis. Next base: position 226,474 of record NNCF01133304.1, on the reverse strand, counting down.
TTCACAATTGACCCAGTTTTTAGAAGCCCGCATATTAATGCTACTCTTCATGTGCATGCGGTATTTGTTGTCAAGTTTTCAGAGAGAATTTCACTATGCTAAAAATTCTTACGAAATTTGCAGCAAAAATGATGTGTTCACTTAATTGATAAGTTTGATATTTCACTCTTGCAATAACCTTGCTGTTCTCTTCCTATAACCTCTTCAACCAGACATTGAAAAACAAATCTGATATAGATTAACTATAGGGTGTTTTGTGATGAAATCAATAAATTAGTTATATTATTTATCGTCAAAACTCAACCAGTCTGTTCGGTACTTTCAATTGTCAGAATATTGTAATAGATTCACGAATATAATTTTGCTAAAATTTATTTGAACTATTCAAGCATATGAGCTTACTATACTTCCAATACAAGTAATTTATGTGTTTTATGTATCAGATAGTTTAGTTAATTCAAGGCAGCGTTTCTTAGACTGACGGTCGCTACCCTCAGGACAGCCGCAAAGATATGTAAGGAAATCTTGAAATCATTAGCACGCAGTACATACAATCACACAATTTTATACATAAAAAATACAAAATCATGTTTTAAGAAACAAACAATTATTAATATTTTTACTTACATTCATATGTTCAGCAATATTGAAAATAATTATGATATTGCGTTTCTTTTCCACTTATGTGCTTCTCCATATGACTATTCCTGTATATAATTTAGTAAATTATTTCAACTAGTCGCTCGGAGAGTTATGTTTACTGGGTAACAGTACACTGATATTAAAGGTTTATTGGATTTCAGAGAAAAAGAGGGTCGATATATTAATTCTAATATTTCATGCTATTGGGTATCGGATATCATTCCTAATGAATAACCTCTCTTGAGTAAATAATGTGTAAAACGTGTCCCAATATTGATCCATTTACGTCATACACCAGTACATACAAGTGACTATATAAAAAATGTATTTCTTTTGACATGTTCCCTTGTCTGTGTTTTATGTATTTACGTCCGTTTTCTATTTCAGTAAACCAAGGAAAGTAAATTACCATAGAAAAGTATAACAATGAAGTCTCTCTCTCCATCTCTCTCTCTCTCTCTTTCTCTCTCTCTCTCTCTCTCTCTCT
>NNCF01133304.1:187434-219275 GCA_002313205.1 Laupala kohalensis | reverse complement strand
CAGCAATAACACAAAGAAAAAAAAAACAATAAAGAATTTATAAATATTTAAAAAATGTAATAGGTAAATGTATGTTATTATTTTGTAGATTAATTGGTAACTAAATAAATAATGTTTTTATAAATTAATTAATTTTACAGCATATGATATTACATAGAAAGGTGAAGATTTGTAAAATGCTAAAAAGTGTTGCGATTGTCACAGTTTTTTACAGCTTTGCGATATGGCAAATGGATTTCCAAAGAACCATAGTTTCACGAGGGAGTTTCAATACTTTGTCATTCTTATTATGTAAATATTGTTTACTTTTAACTCAATTCTATTTATAAGAAATATATTTTTTACAAGCTTTTGTTTATCTTTCAACGCTCGGGTACATGTATGTTGTCCTTTCTCTTTCAAAATTATTAATTGATTTTTCGGCCACTTCCAAGTATCTAATCGAGCTGAAATTTTACAGATGTGTGCGCTTTCTACGACAGGTAGTTTTTGTACTTTTGAGCTGATCAGAGGATGAAGGTGGGAGTTGGAAATTCGAACTTCCTAATCGCAAATGGTAGTTGTTGAGTTGAAGCACATTAATTTTGTGGACTTTAGCACTTTTTATGACAAATCATACACAAAATTTTACCCTAAAACCATAAAATAAATTATGTTAAAAAACCTAGTTTGGATACAAGTTTTTATTTAAAAGGTTCTATAGTAAAAAGTACAAATTATTGTTCAGTAAAATATAATTTTTGAAATCTTGAGACACTTTTTAGAAATATTAATAAAAAATGGTTTAAACCTCAAGCTTTTTTTGTACTGAATCTTTTATTTTTAATTCTGGTAGGGAACTTTAAAAATAAATGCTTGCATTGAAAAGAGTTTTTTACGTTTATTTTTTCATTGTTAGTCTTTAAGTAGGACTTAAAAAGTTAAAACGTGGTGGGAAACTATGAAATATTTAATTCCGTTTGAAACTACGAGTTCCCGGAATCTCTCGCCCTCCCCAATAGTGCGACATTTTATGACCTAATTTCAAGTTCATCTATGAAATCTACGCGAAAGTTAGATGAGTTCTATAGGTGGCCACATTTGAAGCTTTACAGTAGAGCTAAAAATAATTTCGAGCTTTACAGTTAAGCAAATGAAAAAAACAAAACATAAATTGATTTTGCCTTGGTGCAGAGGAATTTCAGTAGGTTTTTCCCCAATTTTTTTTTTACATTAATATGAATATCGCATGAATCATTTCTTCATATACTATTTATAGCATGGAAAATTCATTCGCAAACAGCATTTTAGTTTTTATAAACTTTTTTTATTCTTCAATGTTCCAACTAATTGTAATTGTAAACATATACCTAATAGAAATGTATCACTATTTCTTTGTGATACATATATCAATTGAGTATATTATAGATTGTACTTTACATATTTACTATAGATTCTTTCCTTTTAATATTACCTTCATGTAAAAGGCACTAAACACCGATTTCTTCTCAACGATTGATGTCGATTTTTTATTTGGGTATCCACTCGTTTATACCTCAACCCGAAACGTTTCCCGAGCTCAGATAACTAGTCAATAGCCTTGCGGCACCTGAGCCAAACGGTGCCTTCACCCTGCCTCTGCCGCATCTTCTGTTCTCGACGGCATCTGGTGCGGAGCAACGTCACAGCTGAAGGCGATTGCAAAGGTTACTGTAGCTTGGCGTGCACCTGCTCTCCATCGGCAATGGACCGAAACGGTTTCTGCTGCTACGTGACAGTCTGGTCTGTGCTACGCGATTCCATGAACCCAACATTTTGCTGCCAGGGTGGAAATAAAGTTGAGGGAGAGAAGGATACACTTACACGTGCTAGCACATCGCAGCGAATGCGTGTCCCGAACTCAAGAAATAAACAATTAAACAATCCATGTATACTGAGTCCATGAACTCAACGTGAACTGGAAACTAAACATAAGAATTCTCGGGATTAATATTTTAGAATCTAACGATCAATTTATTGTTAAGTCATTAAGGGGAACTAACATTTTTTAATTTTTTAAGGGAATCATAGTTTTTGAAATATTTTATCGAAATTACGTAGCTCAAAATAGGTGAAATAAGAACATAAAATAAACCGATAACGCACACTCTCACGATGTTGAATATCAACACACAACATATACAATGCTGAACATTATCGCAAAAAATTGAGATACTCTCTCCTGAAGTCAATTCGTAAAGATACCAGTTCTCTTTCTTTTCTGTTTGTGCGATTGCGATTCCTATACAATAATAGTAGTATATTAGAAGGGAAAAAAGTTAAGTCAATTAAGATTGAATTCAGCGTTAACTTCATTTACGCAGATGTATTCAAACGAGGATAATTTTATTGACAATATTTTTCCCCATTCTGGTTGTTCGTACATAAAAAAGTGCAATAAAATGAAATAATATAGTAATGAAAATAAAATCCATACATTTTACTATTAACGTCCATTGTATAATGAAGATAAATGTCACATTCACTTAAAATATTACTAAATTCTAAAAATATGAAATTGATTTCCTTTTAAAAATAAAATATATAATTTTATAACGAAAGATATGAAAGATCATATGAATTCTAATAATGTAGTATACAACATAAAATGCGAGGATTGTAATACTAGCTATGTCAAACAAAGAGAGTGTTAAAAACTAGAACCCAGGAGCACAAACTAAATTTAAAATCAGTTTAATAAAGTGTAGTACCCTCACATTATATTAATAATGTTCATTTGATGGATTGGGTTAACACATTAACATTAGAAAAAAGTATCTGGAATGAAAAAATACGAAAGTTTGAATTTACGCACTGACACAGCAAATCGAATGTGCACTACAATGCAATATTATAACAAGTGTGTGCGTGTGTGTGATTTCTGCTTGTTTTTTTTATTTACATTTATTATCCTGTACATTTGTTTTATTGTTATGTTTATTTTTATAATTTGACAAAAAATAACGTCTTAAATGTAGAGTCGAAGCAATAAGTTCTAAAAAACCAATGTAAATGGTATTCCTCCATCAAAAGGTCGTAAGCCTAAAATTATTTATTCAAAATTAATAAATGTCTCACCATAAATGACTTTCCATCGAAATAAAATATTTCTCGAAACGTCGATACGGTAAGAGTATTGATATTTCAAATGAAATGGAAGGGCAATCGATATAACATGTAATAACTATAATTTCCATCGGACTGCCAACATGAATATTGCTCATAACCTTTGTTCAAGCTGCAAAACTGCATCACATTGATCTCAAAAGATTTTAGAAATATCAGGTAAATTCATTTTATTAAAATAATACTTTTACAAGTGTATGAAATGTCTCGATAGTAGTAGGTAACTACACTCACCCGGAACAGAAAAAGTACATATTATTACACTCTAATAATGTTCTTGTTCAATGCCATGTTAATATTTATAATATTATGAACATATCAGATTCATAGTCATCACATAACCACATGTCAAATTGTAAAATAATTCTTTATTCGATTTAGATTACTTTAATCATTCCAGATTATGAAGATTTAGTGATTTTGCAAACTGCGCTACCATAATTTAAGTTTGCATGTCACTAAAAATGAAATATTTTTATAGTGTTATCAATATGTCACTGTATTCATTTTATTAAATAATGTTTCAATAAATTGAGGTCATTGATTTTAAAGTTTTAAATCTTTCTTTCTAACAAAACATGGCTTGATAAATGGTTTTGTTGTCCATAAACTTAATTGACATTAAAAATAGAAGTGAACAAACCATAATTATCGTGGTTTTGATCAACACATATCCCAATGTAATTCTTCCATGAATAATATTTTCGTTCCCTTCACCATTTTATATTAAGAGCAACTAAAAGACTAACGAGAGGATACAGGAGTTGAATTAACGAGATTTATATTTCATACATGAAATCATTAACACAGAACTAGTATAATGAACTTTTAATGATGCTTGTAACTTTACATTTTGCTACTCTAGTATTTTACGCTCTATATTTATCACACGCAGAATAGAATACCGTTTATATACTGACATCTTGTTTCTTCCCTAAAAACCCCGCAATTAAAAATTTCTTAAAGAGGTGATATTAAGAGTATCCTCCTCCCTACTAGATTGGCTGCATAATTCTGGTAATCAGAATGATGATCAATAGCCCGTGTTAAAATTGGTGTTGAATGATTACAGAAGGGTTAGCACTAATGTATCTCAGTCGTATACACTTCCAATAATCAACTACGTGATACATGATAGTGAACTATGATTTGAAGTTGTTTTTACATGAACTCTATTGGAAAGTCTAGTGAAATAATTTGTACTTTTTATCCTTAGAAATCAGTATTCGTAATGTGTTTCTGTATTGAATGTTTAGTATTCAGAATTTAGAATGAGTCACATTACGTAGGTCCCCGCAACGAACGAGAGTAGCAGCTAAGAATTTACGTGGCTTAAGCTATTCCGAAACAAATAAGTGACCCGAGTTACGAGCTTCACCAGATGCCCTTAGTCACTTCATCCTCGGGGGTTTGGAATCCTTCTATTCCCCCACGCATGGATTATTCCACCCCACCCCCCCAACCCCAACCGCGTCACCACCTCCGGCGCGAGAGGAAATGTATGCCGTGTGCGACCAGGGGACTATAAAGCCCTTGTACAACATGTTTGAGCTGGACGCACCCTGTGATTACATCGATCGCACGCCGATTTTTCACCTTTTTCTCACTCATCCCGCACAGCAATCAGGTGAGAGGGGGCAAAAAAAACACACGCTCGTCGCGCAGAGCGACCCGGGCAGGTGTTCCCAATAATAGCCGAAAATTTATTATCACTAATGTTTGCGTAACTCGATAGCTCCGGGCGCGTGACCCATCGCGGTTGAGGAGGGGAGTCAGTGTATGGTTGGGGGAGGGGGTGAATGCGTCGTAGTGAGATAACGAAACGCTATCTTTCAGTACGTCCCCTGAGGCATTAGCCCTGCGTGGTCCCCGCGAGCGCTCCCTACATCACGCGTAGCTCCCGGCAAAGCTCCATCGATCTCCGGATTTATTCGTCGATCCGAAGGGGCGAAGGGGCGCCGCCGCCTGAATTACGGGGTCCGATTAAACTGTTTGCGCGCTTGACGCGGAAGGATATCCCCGTCCCTCTCGCCCCGATTATGGCCAATTAATCGATTCGAGGGTATGTATGCACAGCAGGTGCAGTTAGAAATGAGCGACAAAAATACTAAACTAGAATAGAATTAAAAGGGAGGTGGAAATAAAAATTTGTATCACGGTACCAATGACGTGAAACGTGGTTTGATGGTGGTCGTCGGAGCGTCGACACTACGAGCGCAAATGCAGCGGTAATTTATGTTCTTCGATTGGAAGCTTTTACACAGGAATGGGTCGCACTCCGATAATTCACGGGTGACTGAAATGAATCTGATTACGTATCACTTGCAAAATAAACGGTCTCATAAATGCAATTGTACACAAATGAATCAAGGAAAATAACGTTTACTGCGTAATATGTAAAACTAGATAGCGCGACTCTAATATGATTATATCTTTGAAAAAGTTATTATATATTTATCAACACTTAAGTTTTACTATAAAAATGAATAAAATACTAAATTAGGATGAGAGTTCATTTCTAGATATATCCAGTTGACGGATCGCAAAACAATGTTTACATAAAATCCAAAGAATTTAAACAAGTTTATATTTTAAATTAACTTTTCTGCGCAAAACATTGGGATACAAATTAAGTGAGATAAATAGTACTAAATTTACTTTTGTGCTTACTTTATACGACTTAATATTGTATAGTACATACAAAATTAAAAAAGAAAAAAAAACGTGAGGTAGGAGAAAAGTAATTTGTTACAGAAATTACACAGTGAATTAGAAGTCAATGAAGTATAATTGTGTCTTTCTCGGCATCAACTATAAAAATGTCATCCCACCTCACCTTTATTGGTGTGTTTGAAGACAGTACTTTAATTCCTCTATTTCACAACTTTCAATTAAACGACAATACTCATCTCAGTTAAATTTTAGTTAATAATGCCGAATTGTGTTAGTATGATTTCAATAGATAAAGTAAACATTGTAAGTTTTATATTTCCATTTTGAATTCCTGATAAAGAAAATGAAAAATGTATGTACATTGACCAATGCACATACTATCTCTACCAGGTCCGCTCTTCCCCCGCGCTAAATCCTAAACATGAAAAAATGTCATCTCTCAATTAATAATATTCCTCTAGAAATAGAAAAATTTCATAGTGTGAGGTAAACCCTGAGAGGGATCCTCTACTTTAAATATTGTGGTTAGAATCACACAATAGGCGCGGATGCTTTATATCTTAATCTAAACGGAATCAATGCAATGGAATGGTATCCCCATTCACATGATTGCCTAAGCTATCATATACTTATGAGGATGGAGTTCATGAGTTTAATTAAAAGTACATGCAAACACCCAACTAAAAAAATAGTTAATATAGAGTTTGATAAACTTGTACAAAGAGCTCTTTAAATTAATTTAACCGAGTAAACTTTATTATTGATTTGGCGATACGTGTAGAATTCCTTTCTTACACCTCGTCAATTTTGGTGTAAAGACGCAACATAAATCCAACGTTACGTTTCAATATGACGTATAAATACTTCAGAGATATTGTCCTAATTCACCCAATCCGTAGAGGTAACACAAAATATTTTATCAGCCAAACCTGATAATTTTAAAATAGTTAAAAACATTCATTTAAGAGACAACACCAATCTCGCACAGGAGAGCTGGGATATTTAAAAAAATTGATGAAATGTGTTTCTTACGATGAGAATATATTTTTATTTTAATGACGACTTGGAAATTTTTGTTTTGACTTCGCAACTCTTCGCTTTAACAACAATTTAATAACTTTAATTGAAGTTATCTCAGGATAAAAAAGTACGTGGAATTGTCCCGACTGAGTCACGACTGAGTGAAAATTGTAAGTTCTTATCTTTCATAGTTTCATATCAACCAAGATAGGAAACTTTAAATGATAAAAACTGAAAATTTGACGGGATTTTCGTCGTGTATTACAGAGGTCCACAATGACAGAATTTTTCAAAAATACAAATTGAAAGGGATTATTCCTGGTAAAATATTTTTTTATCGAACTTTTGGGAAGAAAAAATGGTATCTTGTAAATTGACGGAGATGAAAACCGATATATTTCTTCCAATTTGTGAGGGATGTTTACGTGTTATTTTTTAATCATTTTACTATAATTATATAATAATAATAATAATAGTTTATTAGCCTGCTAGTGAGTAATGCTCGCCGGCAGATAGAAAAGAATACATACATAATAAAATAATATGAAGTTAAAAAACAAATCGTCAATATCTATAAAATACACACACAAACGGAATAAAATACTTAGAAAATTATTACACATGGTACAACAAAAACGAAATTAGATTTAAGAAATTATTTATCTATATGAGGCTTATATGTGGGTATATTCACATACATACACAAACACATTTTTGCTTACAAACAGTTACAGAAACACACTCATACGATCAAACACTTAACGTACACACATATTCATTACTCCTCCTATACCCTTAGCGTAAAAGTAATTGCTATAACATAAATAAAATAATTTTTAACTTTAAAAATTAAAAACCAAAAAAGAGTTGCTGAGAGCAATCATGTACATTCAATACATGACCTGAACTACGAACAATAAATACAATGAACCTGGATGATAAAGTTAGCTTCTCTCTAATATAATAAATCTCTGCAATCTACTTTCAGATTCCCAGGATATTTCCCCTTCCATATTTCCCCAAGAATACTCCCCAAACAAGATTAAATTTAGAAAAAAAAAGATGTAGTTTATAATGTTCAAAATGTTTGTTCTTAGAATAGCATTACAAAAATAAGACATTACGTTCAGAAATTAAGTGAAAGCGCCATTTTGTATTGCTTAGTTAAAACGAAAATATAATATGGAAAATACCTCTAATAATTAAAATTCTGGTTAATTACACGACACAAAAACATGTACAAAGATATAGGAGTTATTTAACCCATGCTATTTTTCCCAACTGTCCCTTTTCTTAAGGAAATTTGTTATAACATTTCATTTATAGATTGACCACCGAAAACTATCAAGATGAATTGTGACGTATAGAAAGAAATCACCATGCGTAATGCCTTCTCCAATAAATCTACATTTTTCACAATATTTCCGTCATTGAAGTTTTACTACTTCTGTTCGATATTCCGTCTGATGACAGATTAAACATTCCTATCTTTGGCTATTGTACAAGAATTCATGGACCATCCATGAAAGTTAGCGTGAGCTTGTGCTACGGAATATTTGTGTCCTCTTACTACCTAACAGAATCCATGGAAGGATACTTTATTTACTTTATGGCTAACTTCCTCTCCGGAAACTCGTATAAATTATTATAATAACTTTGAAACTTCTTCCTATCCACAATCGTGACTTAGTGCTCCATTCAGGTGCTCTACGCCATTCTGATTATAAAGTATTTGTCACACTGTCACTCTCACAGTACCAAAGACGAGTTTCCCTAGAATAGACACAAGTTGTTCATTTAGTCGTAAATATCAGTTTAAAATAATCTCTTCGACTCACTCTCAATTTATAGATAAAAACATTGAATGATATAAATTTCCTGTCAATTACCTCGTTGTGATTAACATTTCAATATATTGATTTATCTTTTACTTGAACCCAATGAATTTTTCAGCCAAACCATCCTACCCTTGTTTCATAATTATCCGTATATCGCTAATACTTACTCTTACAATAAATAATTCATATCAAACGTTTGATGAAAGGTGGAATAAAAGAAAAACTCAAGCACGTCAATCCAGTAAAACAGTATCCGTCTGTATCCAAGCTTCTTATAGAAAAATCGATTCGCTTACCATCCTAAAATGGGAATATTCCTGAGTAAGAAAACTTTATTGATGCACATAATATCTGTTTAAGTGACAATGTAGTTAAGTAACCAAAGAATATTATAAGATTCTTAATAAATCATATGCTGTAAAATGTGTTGTTTTGTACAATGTTTTGAACTTATGTTTTGCACAAAAAATTAATTTTGAAATATCTTCCAAAAACAATTACAAAAGAATATTTATTCCTTTATTCATTTATACATCTTAATATTTCAGCTTATGGTTTGCAGGTGTTAGACCGTGCTCGTGTGATTTTATTGTAACTGATCTTTGGATAACATTACAACGTTTCATTTATGAAACGATCTAACTTATTGTCAAAAATATTCTACCAGTCGTACTATCGCTAGCAATTGCCTCCAAAATGAATCGATTGTGGGGTGCCACAACCAATACTCACACCTATATGTTTGTTCGAATCGGCGTTGCGGAAATCTGATTTGGCCAGTCCCCATGATCACTCTGGCAATAAATAACGTAATGTATTGAAATGAGACGAGAATATTAACGCCCAATGGAGAGGATCGCCCTTTTCCACCGAAATAAGCACTGTGCGTGAAAGATATTTCATCACTTCAATAGAAATGTTTATACACTTACTGAATTTACCTTTTATTTTACGAAAATAATAAAACGAAGCTTTAATATATAACCGAAGAAAATATTATTCCTTCATTTCTAATAAATAAATTTATTGTCAAAAAACAGTACAAACTGCGTATGACCACGTGGAGGGAAAAAAACTAATTTACTCTCCGGAAGCAAGCAAGGGACCATCCCATCAATTCCGATCAAGGGCCCTAAGGCAGAGGCGGATTCAAAAAATTCAGCAAAAATTCCTAGATAAGATAAAAAGTTAGCTGCGAGTTATAATACTAATAGAATGTCAATATGTTTGTAATTTTAAGCAAAAAATTACATGTAAGTTATTATCGAACTATAGATTATTCTGAGTATAGTGCTTAAAAATTGAAATAACACTAAATTCACGATTTATTGTTACAATAGACCCGCCCCTAGACAAAGCCTAGAGAACCTGTATGATAAATCCGCCTCTACCCGAAGGAAAACCGGAGAAAAACCCGGGCCAGGATATCATTTCCCGAATGATATTTTAGAAAAAAAAAACTTCTTTTAAGTTACTCGTATTTTTTAGCGATTGACCACGATACAATATTATAGAACGATTTTCTTCAGTGAAATATCGCTTCATTATACTGGAGATAATACTTCAAATACTCTTCTCAAGAGTAAAAAATGTATTTTTTTTACTTACTTTGACTACCGTTGCAAATCTGAATTGTAGATGGTTTTTCCTGATATTACGCTTGGAAAGAAAGTAAATGATTCTGTTGCTTAGATATGAAATGGGATAAAACATAAATGAGAAATTCTCCCGTATACAGTAAATATTCAGGGAATATAAAATGTAAATGATTCATGAAAAAATTGTTTTTAATGGAATACAATAAAACATTCCATGCGCGAAACCAGAAAACAAAATCCGATGGAGAAAATATGATATATGATGTGCAGCATTACGAGAATATAGAGCATGAATGAAAATATAAACAAAATAATACAACTAAACACAACTAAGCATTCTTTTCCTTTTTTAAGCGAACGACAACGTATCCAAAATCGACGCAAGCGGCATCATAGTCAATAACTCACGATTTTTCCTCGGAATACACCCTTGATGCGAATTTCTTTATTTGCAATTCCAATTTAAATCCCATAACACTTTTAAATTTAAAAAAAATATAAATAAATGAAGGAATTGGACGTGTAAATGTATGAAAGTATTTGTTGCGCTGGTTAGCAAATACATATGAATATAATTTTAAAACTGTATGTTACATCTAAAAATACACAACAAAATATGAATAATATAATGTTTAGTCAATATAAAGAGATTTTTTGCGTTATGATTAAGACAATATCATGGTCATTCACATTTACTTAAGAATTTTTTTAAAAATATATAAAAATGAAAATCTTTTACAATTTTAATCATAGTTCATAATTGTATTAATATTATTTGTATCATTGATACAAGAGTGAATCAAACAATGGTTAATCTGTTTATTTTTAAAAGACGATCTGCTAGATAATTCCGGATGCCATTCCAGTTAGCTCACCACGAACTCACAAATGATCCGCTTTTCGCTGACAGAATAAGGGGAATATTAACATTCAATTTTTATCACCTTATGCAACGGTATCACGTTCAGTAACAATGGAGCCTTTTTATTTTCCCTGCATGCAAATTTATTCTAGCCATGTACGCGATCTCGCATCCAATTTTCCCGTTCCTCTTCGCTGCCATAGAAGCAGAAACCACGAAGAGAGCATGCCATAAACCATGTGCAAGTGTGTGGGACAGTAATTGCTGCAGGGAAGTAACAGACGGCCAATACTAGCTTTCCGATAGCCTTTGTATGTGCAATGTCGCTCCACTAGCAGCGGATGACACGGGATGCAACGCGCAGACATAGATTGTAGGGCTCCGCAGAGTTTGTCTCAAGGAGGACCAGAGGTCCCTGCTGTACTGCAGTGTTGAAGTGAGAATAGCGAATAGTTTTTCCATGGGGAAATAATACAAACGTATGGTTGTAACTCCACTATTTACTACCATCAAGAAAATTGCAATTTACAATGTTATTTTTTACGATCACAACGAATTATTAACTCAAAATACAATTTTTACAAAAATAGCTGAAATTACACAAATATGCTATATTAACGTATATATTAATTACACAAATATGCTATATTAACGTATATATCATGTACAATTATTCAGATTTACGTTATTCTTTTACAAATTTGTTCACTCTTGGCGAGGACTTCAATCTCGCGTCGGAACGTTGTGAATGAAATAAAAAACAATAAAGAAATATTGTAACTGTCCAAGGAATGTCATAAGTTTTAATTTATTTGTACGATTATGATATCTACGATCTATATTATTTAACTTGATCCTTAGAAAATATGAAAGTGTTATAATAAAATGAATAATAAAAAATGAAATTATCAAATCAATAAATAATTCTAATAGATCCCTCCAAATTATTTTGATAAGTGAAAATAGAGAATAATTTCGCCGTGGGGAAATAATACAAACGTATGTTTTAAATATCAATAAATTACATTTGTTAACTCGATCATTAAAATTTTACAAGGAAATTATTAGTTTTTCCATTTTTTTTTCACCGAACACATTGTTATAAAATTTATATATTACGAATATTCTGAATTTATAATACTTCTGATAAAATATTCTCAAATCAAGGAATAATAATATTAATATACCTTAACCCCACATTATTTTGATAAGCAAATCCAACCTTGATATTTCTCGTTTACAAAATAAGGTGCATACACATTTCTAGATGGCATTTGATCAGACTTTTTTAGACACACCGTTTCACAAAAACTATAATCTTCTTTGAAGTGCTGTAAATTCTTTTTGTCTATTATATTACACTTCCGTATTACGTTCAGAATATCTAACGTAACTTTAACGCTAAAGTGAGGTTTGAAAATTTATGTTGGGTGCAAAACCCATCGCAAACAGGTAATTTAAAGCACATCTGAATAGAAATCTATACGAGTATAAGCTTCTTTCTATATACTCGTATTTTCAATGACATTTCCATTGGATTGACGTGTAGAGATTGATATCGTAGGGTAAAAAATTCAATTCACAGTCGCTTCCGCTCTCTAATCCCGTGTTTATTCGCATTGTGTTGAAGATTCCCGAAATCGGTTCTATCTGACACAGGTTATGCAAATAAACGTTATTATTTTTCTCGTTGATCATAAAGTATTTTCCGAATATAAAAAAAAATGAATTAAATGGTGAAAATATTACATCCTAAAGTTTTAAAAATAGTTACGGTCGATTATCAATAGTTTTAGAAATTTTCTAAGTATTCACATCAATACAGGTTTTCTACATAACTATGATTATAACTGGATTGAATATAATTTTTAAAAGTTTTCTTAAAATTTTGATAAGTATTCAGCTATTTTCCTCTTTTGTGTGTGGATGGGTGGATGTTATGATTATGTCTCAAGTTACTGAAATTTTCAGTTCCCTACTGGACAAATACGTCTTAGATTTGATTTCGTAAAAATAAATGGGGATACTGTAGAAATCCTAAATGGAACGCTTGCTTTCCATACTGGACCCTTGAGCAAATAATATCTAGAGGATTTATCTTGAGTACTGGTTTGCTTAGTCCTAAGAAGATTTCAAGAATAAAAAAACCAACTGTCGGTGACCTTATAAGATATTTTTAATCGGTCAAGTCCTAAATCATATTCCTACTTTTTAAAGCAAATTTATATTTTGTACAGGAAATGAAGTAACTTTTGTTTGACAATTTTAACTTCTCTGTATTGCACTTCAATCTACTAATATTGATAAACTGCTCGAAATATCGAATTTGAATTTATAATTCTCATTATTGAGATCGTATTGAACTTTTATAGAATTTCGCGTACCAAATCATCGAACACTTTTTAGCATACGAGTAGCTCCGTGTCGTCAGGGGTATCCCTGTATCACTTCGTTAAGAATGAAGAACGAGTCCGTCGAATAAGTTGCGGAAGGTCTTCCGCAGTTTGGAGTAACAAACCTGTTCTGCGAATTCCGAGACACGTGAGAAACTTGAGTGAATGATAGGTAATTCATGTTTCCGGTACGAAATATAAACTCAAAATTTAATATAATTTACGTATATTCGTAAGTTAACATGAAGTGCCAATTCTTCTGAGTTCTTTCAAATGTCCCGTATTGAATTCTTTGAATAATTCCTCTTCACGTGATAACTTTCGGTCAGGTGTTAACCACTACACCCCCCTATTTGTTTTTCACAACTGTACGGGTATGGGTGTAAGGGGTGTACAGTTGTGGAAGGCGAACGGGTGGTGTGGTGGTTAACACCCCTATGATCAAAGCAGTAGTTCCGGGTTCGATTCCAGGCTAGTCGCCATCTTCTCCACGTGTAGATACACGAAATAAATACATGCACCCCCTCTTCGTGTTTTGTAATATTATAAAGTGTATGTGTATTGTATTATCTAAAATTCAGTTGATTGTCACGGATTAAAATATCGAAGTTTCAATCGTTTTTCTTTCTTTTGAATTTACCATGAACTAGTGTTTTTGTTTTTAATTTGTGGAATTAAAATTAATATTTTTCAGGAAATATTTTTATAGTGATCTAATTTTAATTTAAATCCGTTGAACTGTTCTGCTCGTAATAGTAAAAGGTAATCGTATTTCTTTTAAAACTTCCCGTTTTCATGAAATATATTCTTTAAACGTTTTTACTTATATTAAAACCCTTTATTCACCTTTTTTAAGAGTTGAGCGTGACCGACAGCTGAACAAGTACGTTCCCATTGCTCTCTTCCAGAGACTCCTCGTCTCTCAACATCAGTGACGCCTCTAGCGGTACCACCACGTACCTCTCTCTACGAAACTGCGAAATGGAAAAAATTGGAAACACATTTGCTTTCCCTTTCCTTGCTTTTCTTGTCTGATCCGTCTGACATGTGTGAGCTTCTTTTTCGCCGCTGTAGGAATGTCTCTTTTTATGTCTCTCGCCTGCGGATCCCAGGAGGCGAGGGAGCGTTCGCAACCAGACATCAGCGCATGAGATCTGACATTTGCAGCATTGGCAAAACAACGAGAAACGTATTCGCAAATTGACATAAATCCTCTGCATTGCGAATGACTTAATGAGGGAATTCGTAATGAGTTCGCTATTAAACAGAACATGCTGACATAGTGAATAGGACTATACACGAACATATCTCGAATTAAAAGTATTAATTACTAAATATGACGTATGACAAACATCTTACAACGTGACCCCTATATATAGCGTTTACTAATTTACGAATTCTTCCGAAGTATTAATGAAGGCAACCCCACGTCTACAGTTTGAGTCCCTCTATAGTATTTTTTGTTTATTTTCGTAAATTCATTTCTGTAAATATCATGAAGTGCCAGTCAATAAATTTGCAATGATTAAATATTTTACTGTTAATTAAAATACAAAACTTGGTCTTCCATATATATTTTTTACTATGTGTACAATCCTCTTGTGTTATCCCATCCACTTATTTAAATAAAAGCTTTGTATGTATTGTATTTCTACACACGATACCAGTTAGATTAACTTTATTAATATTTTTCTTTATTTTTGGATGCAATTTGCACATGTCCAGGTAGTAAATTCTAATGATTTGAGAAATTCACAACTTTTAAAAGTACAATCCATGTTTTGTGAAGTAATAATGGTTTTATATTCCTCATTTATCTCACAAAAAGAACGTAGTTAATCTCAAATTTACTTAACTCAAAAAGTCAAATAATCAGATAAATTAAATGGCCTCACTTTATTAAACACGCGTCACAAAATAAAACTTAAATAATTTTTTTTCACCGTTTCACCTTACGTCAAACGTGTGCACAATCACAACGTAATTTTTATACAACACACAAAATAGAGCGTTAAAAATATAAGATTATTCTACTGGAGTTTGTACTATAAGGGAGCAATGAATTAAAATTAGACAGCAACATGATATTCGAAGATTGGAGCCAAATATCGGCAAAAAAAACACAGATTATCTAAGGGTAAAACCCATCTGAGAGCTTCCTGGGATAACTATCCGATGACAGTTTGAGTTTAAAATCCCCTGAGAGTGAAGTAAACCGATGAAATATTATATAATATTCAAACCCGTAGCCCAAAATTTATTTCGGGGATTCGACGCATTTCTCATGAAAGCTTGTAAGCTGATAACATAAAAGTTATGTATCAATAACATATTTTAAATAATTCGAAACTTCAACGCACGTTGATCATTAGTTAAAAATGTTAAAGTGACAATACTGTATACAGTTGACGTAGTTGCATTACACTCATAAAAATTTCTATACAATATAATATAATGCTAAAAAGTAGATATTTTTGACAAATCGTTTTTCAAACTAATGTAATTTTTTAAATTTTGTTTTGCTGATTAAAAAATAATTTTAATAGAAGCAGATTTCTAGATTTAACCTTTATAAATGTAATAACTCGGCATTCGAATATCAAGAGCAGGGTCTTGAAAGTGTTTCATTAAATCACCTTACCCACGACTTCACTTTAAATAATTTGCGTATTTTCTGACTTCTTATTCCGTAGATATAGTAGTTAACATTGAGGATACAAAATGATTTTTTGTACAAAATATACATTTTGTAATAATCTTTTTTTTTTTAGTATTACCTATGTGAAATTTTCGATCACTTTATCAATCCTAGAACTTATTTTGAGTTTTGATCCACTTGTCTACCAAATTTCATCAAGATTTATCAAGAGTTTGCGTTACATTGGAAGATAATAATAAATACATTCACGTGTAAAATATTAATAAAAATTAAGGTGACTTTATATTCAAAATGTCCTGAATACAGGTTAAAAGAACTTCAAATGCACGGTAATATAAATTATCAAATGTAATTAATTATTATTTTTTGTTACATTTGTTTGTAGGAGGAAAAAATAATATCGGGTTTTCTAAATTGCCTGCACCATTCTTTGATAACATTATTTTGAAAGCCTATAGCACTTTTTAATTCAAACAATGATGACATTTATTTTTATTATATACACTACTTAAATAATTATTTTAGTTATGTAAGAGTTCAGATTTGTTTATGGTTCCGAATGTTAATACACGGGTGTTTCGGAAAGGTTATTTCAAAGTTTTATTCTGATGAGAAGTTGAGTTTAAAGTTTTCATTCATTAAATTAAGAGACTTCCGTGTAGCTGTTAACACTTTTTTAATAATTTAAATCTTAGAAATAAAAAATGTATCATGAATTTCCATGCTTGTTGAAATAAATGTCGACTAAATTTTAACTAAAGAATAGTTTTTCTATTTAAAAATAATTTCCTCAATTTACTGTAGTGAGTACAATAGGATTTCTAAACCTGGGGACAACAGATTACATAACCCAAACAGAACGTGGCAGACATTGTTATGGAAACGAGAAAGGAGTTTAATTTCGACGCTTGGATGTTTGGAGCGTAAAGAGAATACGCTGGCCCATTATCTAATTAAACTGTCACTGGCAAAGGGACACAGTGTCTGAGGGTTGCGGGATGAAAGGGGCTTAACTGTCCCTCCTCCATGCATCGTACCCTATCTACCCCCTACTTTGTTGAGCCGATGCGAGTCGGACAACATATTCGTATGCTCGCACCCCACTAACTTTCACCAACAAAGATATCAATATTGCCAAAATCTTATTATATCTTTTGCTAACGTGCGTGGAAGAATAATTTCATAAATTGTATTCCTCCCACCGTTAAACGTATCTCTCCTTCTGCTAAAGAGCATTAACGCGTGTAAATACACGCTGTATTTTCTATGTACCAAGATGTTCTTGAAGATACTAATTGCAAGAGTATATCATGGAACGTGGATATACTGTGAACGTACAAAAGAACTTCTGTCGTATAAATGATACGCCAGAACAATATAAATGTACATGAAGACCAAAAATAAATCGCGAGGACAGAGGTGGATGCTGAAGAGTAAGTTAAAGTGAGTGGGAAACTAAGTTTGAACGTGGTTTTCGGGAAAAAATTCGGCATTTTTTTAGTTTCAATTATTTGTCATAGTTTTAAATGCGTTTTTTTAAAATTAAGAATTACTAATTGTGTGAGAAAACCAATCTATAGACAAGTTCCGATATCATATCGGAACATGAAAGCTTATAGAAAGCCTTAGGGGCAGTTTAAGGGAATGCTTAAATAAGAAAGTCGGCGTTACATCTTAGTATAAGGGCCAAAATGAATTTTCTCAGAGGCAAACTCAATAATATTAGTTTAATTTTCTCCAAAAACACAAGTTACAATTTATTTTTCAAAATCTATCGAAATATATGCGATGTAAATAAACTCGTTTCGTAATTTATTTATTTATTTATTGCATGTTTACAATCTATTAACGGTGAACATTTATAAAATTTTATTGTATGGAAAAATAATGATAGATTGAAGAAAAATAATAATAGTCTTCAGGTTCTTAACTTTGAAAAACACACACACTATGTTACGGTGGGGATTGATGATTTTGTTTTTTTAAGTCAATATGTATCAAGGCTGTTATCGACGAGATTGATAGCAAGAAGATTTGAGTGGTTCTCTAATCTCTTCTGAAACCAGCTACTGTGAGATAAAATGGTGTCTTGAATTATCGGTAGGTTGAGGTAATGGTGGAAGGTAGCGCTAGAGACATACCAGTGAGCAGCAGTTATGTCGCGTAGAATATTGTCGCGTTGGTCCATAGCGATACAACAATAATATACAATGTCGCGTTGGTCGTTGCTATGTATATATTTAGCGTTGTCTTTGTCCCAACGTCAGGAGAGGATAGGCCCCAGAGGAAATAATTAGAATACTCGCTTGGCAATAGATAGAGTAATTCTCTATTCAGGTTTTTGGCGTTTGGGTAACAAAACATTGACACATATAAACTATAACAAAGGTTTAATAATTGAATTTGCGCATAAGCTCGAAGAGAGCTTATAACTCAAAAGTTATAATGATGCTCCCATTAGCAAGTGATTACATAGTTATGTTAAATGCCCTTATCGGAGCGAGAGATCAATATATTGCATTAACATGTTCTCAAGACTCGTAAGGACGTCAAGGTCCATTTAGAATGTTACATAAGCTTCCCATTATCGTCAATACAGACCGTCATCAAAACTGTTGTCGGTTGCACCCCGTGAAGCCGCGCGGGACGCTCTTGCGTCCCGTCGCCGACACACCCAGTCTCGAGCACGTCACATCGTCTCCAGCGAGTTCCCCATGGAAGAGATGACGATCAAGAAGAAGGCAAGAAGGCAAGGCCCTCGGATGGGCGGTCAACAGTTTAAGTAACCTTGAGGGGTGTGCGGGGGAATTTGTTTTTAACTTCTCGAAAGCGCCCTGGTAAGGGTGGGGAGGGGGTTCCATGTGGATATTTGAATGTATTGATGAGCTCTTCATGGANATGGTAGGAGAAGTCATTGGGAAGGGAGTCGTTGCACACGGCTCTACGATAATTTGTGGAGATGGTAAGGCGTTGTCTTATGCATTTAAATGCAATTAGGAAGAAAAAGGGAGGAATGTCACATGGAGGGGGGTGACAGAGTGCAGTGGCGTGGCAAGTCATACGATCGTGTGTCACCTCGAACTTGACCACAGAGAAAAATAGGTTCTCACCACAAAGACGGGACAAACAGGAAAAGTTCTTATCTCTCGCGGCTGGCGCCACGGAGATCCGGCTGGCGAGTCACGATTAAAATGACACTAATTATTTAAACTATCGATTTAAAGATCCACCCTGGTCCATATTAACTATCTGTATTCCAAGATATTTTATGTATTTTCTTTAGGGATATATTTATCTTATATATTCACGCGGGGCCGCAAATTTCTTTTCACCGAGAGATAGCGACATGAGCAGATCTGTTTTCATTTATTTTCATTTCCCATTTCCTACACTGAGTACTCAATAGGTTAAGATACTCTTGGAGTGCTTCCAAATTCGGGGTGAGTAGGTAGTAAGCTCATGGGGTGGTATGATGTAACTTCATGGACTAGTTTTAAAGTTTTTTTAATAACTATTATCTGCACAACCTTCCACTAAGTAGGAAAATGTCCAACACTTATAATGCAATTGGAAGGAAATGTTATGAATTTTTGAGGCAATTCTTTTAAGGTACGTCCTGCTATGAGATCGTATCCTGGCAACTTCATTGGTGAGATGATTTCTATTATTTATTGTAGAGTCAAATATTTAATCGATTGTGTCATATGAAAGGGAGTATCTAAATTTTCATATATTTCTCTTTCATAATCTTGAGACGTAGATATTAAATGATGTTGGAAAACATTTTCAAAGCACGAGGCAAGTGTTGTTACATTTTCTATGGCAGTTCTTGTCCAAGGAGAATTGACAGTTTTAATGGGAGGTAAGGGAGAGCAAGGAGGTCTCAGGGTTAAGTCTGTTATAGCTTTCCACAGTGAGAAGACTGTGATCTGAGACGGTATCTAAACATTTTTAAGATACCTTTGAAATGTGAATATTTGTGAGTTTATAGCAAAATCCCTAAGAATTTATAATGAAATACCAACGTTCTGAAGTAACAAGAAATAGAAGTATATCTATCCACATAGAAAATGGATATAATTCTTATCAGAAACACGTTACCATAAATGGTTACCCCCGAGTGCATGATTGCAACGTAATAATACGAAACATCCCACTTGGGGGAACTTTCATCTCATTCGTAATAATATTAAACATCGCGAACTACATGTTTATTGGGAAGAACAATTGTAGTAACTGACTAGGTATGTCCTCTTAAAATAACCGCTATTTTCTCCGCCAATGCGCAGATAATACGACATTTTCAAGATTCTTTCAGACGCTGGGAAGAATATGTTGTTGGAGGCCATTACGACACTCTTTGGGATCTCTTTGATTATAAAAAGAGTCATAGAACTTAAGAAACTGATGCCTGAAAAGTCAATTCTCCTCTCTACAGGAGAACCAAGCTACTGGCACACGGTTCTGATAAATATCCCTGAATTACTAGACTTCTTGGTAATCAAAGGCATCTCATTTCACTGTCAAGTCCAGCCTTGAACTTGCCTCAGCCCGCATACTCGTCATTGCTACCATCAATTCTAATATCCTGTTAAGTCCTTTTCTTCTATCTCTCGGCGGACGAACGACTGATTGTAGTAGTTTTTCAGAACAATTGAATGAGAAATTCCAAGTCCGGCTGAAATCAGGTGACCAAATAGACGAAGCAACTGAACATCTTACAACTTACCTCCAAGATGCAATTTACAAATCCACGAAAAAGTCTTCTAGGTGATATCCTCATCTCTTTACGGTGGATCCACCTTATATTAGAAATAAAGCTGCAGAGAAAGGGTGGTTTCAAAAAATCAGGCATAGAACGCATAACCTGTACGATAAAACAGAATATTATAGAGCTGCTGAGACTATTATATTAACTATATAATACTACTAGACAACTGAAAAAAATCTTTTATAATCATTTTAGATATGAATTTGGATAGTAAGTTTATTAGAGATACTAATTGCTCATAGTGTCTCTTAAGAATATTCTCGATGCGAAGAAAAGATTCTTGAAATACTTCATACATCACGTTATTATTAGGAGGGGAAGTGGATGAGTGAACTACTGGAGCATTGAGGTGTCGCATGAGAAGGAAGGTGACTGCACACTGTATGTGCTGCACCTTGGTATGTTGCAAGGCCTATCTCGAAATATTTTATAAATTATTTCTCGGCAAACTGATCATTGTTTTAATTTACCGAATGTTTACCGGAGCACGGAGCACATTTTGCAACTGTTGATTTATCTCTTTTGGGCTTACGTGTGGGATGGTCATGACAACACCTAACACGCCGATATTCATGCATACAATAAGACCTTGTATGGCCGAAGAAAAACACCCGTTGTGTTGAGATATTTCTCTCTTTTTCTTCGGACCCTCGAAGTGGACTATGGCATTTAAAATTTATCTACTTTATAAATTTCTCGATTGTTGGAATTGGGTTCTAGATCTAAGAAAAAAAGAGAAAATGGTTCTTTGGATTAATGTCTAATTCTATATCTAATGTTGAAGAAGTTTCGCACTTTGTGCCCTAGACTTTGTCAGACGTAATTATTACAGAGCTTATTGAAAGATAAACACTTCTTTAAAAAAATCCAGAAACCCCCTTATGTGATTGTTGGTATGATATTTTGCTCTAGTGATATTAAAATATCTGATAATCGTTCCTCTTACATACCGTTATCTGTCATACTGTCTCTTCAATTTTATCTTGATCATTAGGATTTTTGTAGCTGCTGTGCTGGATTGATTTCTTTGGTTCAATTATTGATTTATTTTCTATTGCTATGAACCTCGTTGATGCATTTTTTGATATTGTTTTTATTGCACCGTATTGCTAGACGACGGCAGCATCTGATGGTTGGATTAATTCGTATTATATTCCATTTCTTCACTTCCGATTTGAGATGATTGCTGCTGGATTTGTAGTTGTATTAGTTGCTGGGACTGATGTAGCAATACTAGTGTGAGATTAGTCTCAATTGAATATTCATTATTTAGCATGCCCACCGAAGGAGTTGTCAGTTCCGTTAATAGTTTCACTAAGTCACAATGTTACTATTATTCGTATCAAATCAACTAACACAACCTAGCTTCGTGAACACTCGCAATACCTCTAAATACTGATATTATTCCTATTTTCATACATGTTGTTTTCGATCATTTTTATTTATAATAGTTTGTTTCTAACTGTACGCTAACTTGTACGAAACTGTACTGTTTCTAACTGTACGCACGGTCGTATACATTATGTATGTAACCTCATTCTGGTCAGGGTTTTTCTCCGAATTTCCTTCGGGTAGTGACGGATTTTCCATGGGTGGGAACGTCGTTAATACTTTTGTTATAACTGATCTCGAAATTTTACTGCATATAATAGCTACAATTTATTTTGAAATAATAAATGTATGTCAATACGTTTTTATTGAATAACCTCTTGTATTAATATTAAATCCGCCACTGCCCTTGGACTTTGGATTGGAATTGAGGGGATGGTCTCTTGCTAGCTTCCGGTGAGTAAATTAGTTTATTGTCCCTCCCCCCTCGTTTGCAACTGCATTTTTGGAAATTAATTGACAATTTTGAGTTTAAGTATTTATATCTCGGAGCGATTTCCCACCTTGACGGTCGGTGCACTACTTGTTCATTTCACAACGAGGTTTTTTGTGTTTTTTAATGCAGTTTGATGCTATGTGATGCAAATATTTAAGCTATGGAAAGATGCAGTTTTAAAAATCTACCGATGGTTACAGCTACAATATCAAAAACAGTTTTTAGGATATATTTGAATATAAGTCAATTTCATTTGTGATAGGTTTCAACTAGAGGGTTCTGCTAACATACAAGCAATTAACAGTTTAGGATGGTTTTTATTAAATTGGTTTTAACCTATTTTTTATTTCATTTTAATCTTAAGTGACACAACAAAATAATNATAAATATGAAAAAAATACATTTGTGTGTTTGATACTATTAACACTCAGATCGATATCACAGAGAATTCTCCAGTGGTGCTACTTGCTGATGTATCTCATTGTCTGCAACTGTTTCCGGAGTTACATTTCAAAACAGTCAACAACCATGCAACAGCCGTCAGCCTTCTTGGCAGCAGATCCCTGACAAGCGATCTGGCAGCGATTTGTAAATCCTACCCTCGCCAACTCACGCGCTTTGGGGGTGGATACGTCCCTTTAGTAGTTGTGCTTTTGGGCATTTCATAATAGAAGGGATCAAAGTAAGCGCTTGTGATATTCGCTCCACTGGACGGCGGGCGGCGCTTTCTGTTGACGCAAAGAGTGTGTTACATATTGACGAGGCAGCTACTGCTCACATGCAGACATCTCCCACTCTAGTCTTTCGTCTTTCTCATATGCCGGGACGCACCTACATACATAGTTCACCAGTTTACTTTCAGTAGGTGAATACCACATCCAACTACTTTTGAAGCGACAGGAAAATATATTTTTCCGATCTCTTCTCCTGTTTTCTTTCTGATAGAGGAGGATTCTGTGTACAGATTCTCTAAGTACTTGCCAAGGGGCTGTTTCTATTGAAATAATAAACATCGAATTTTGTGTTTAATAGTTACGATTTATAAACAATATTTTCCGAATTATCTACAGTTGATCATAATATGTAAATGCAAAATAACTTTTTTTAATGTTTTATTGAATACAAATTTGTTGGTATTCTGTAAAAATTATAACACGCACCAAATTATAGCTGAACATATATAATACTCTTTTAACTTGAAATGACAGTAATTGTCAGAACAAGATATATTTTACCAGTGGTGACGAAGCAGTTCTGAACTACTTACGTTGTCATCATCCTTCAAAGTCAGTTTTCACAAGTGGTCTTCAATAAAAATGAATGTAACAATATGGGGGAAAATCATATGTTGGAGCTGTTAATACCTAACTAAGGAAATTAATATAGACTGATATGTTTTATTAGTATTAATAGTTACGATTGTTAGTATTAGTCACCATAATAACGTAGTTTAAAATTTGTAAAAACTAAACAATTAAATAATAGAATAATAAATCGACTATTGAAAAATTAAAATGAGTTAATTTTTATTATCATTGTTATTATCATTGTTATTACTATCATTATTATTATTACTCCCGTAAACTTACATTCCTTTTGATTGTAGGCCACTAAAGATAACATAAATTATTGATAGTCGCTTTGACACTTTAAAAAATGTTCTTATATTTAGAAATTACACAATTTTACAATTAACGATATGATATAGAATTATGTTAATCTCCTGTCTTGTGACGTCATGAGTATCTTCATGGAAATTACAGAGTTCAAATTTCACCATCACCTTACTGAACGATTACTTGTGAGAAAGGAAGGACACGTTGAATAAAATAAACTCTAGAAGTGCCTTTGCAGGAATATTAGTTTACGTACGTACGCACAATTCTTTCAGTCTACGATGTTAAAGTTCTTTAAGTTGGTCACACTTTAAAAAGAAAAAAAATAAACGTCGAAATAAAAAATAAATACTTCAGCGTTGTCTTTCAGAAACAAAGCCACTTACTTGCGGAGTACCCCAAGGTTCTATTCTCGGTCTTTTTCATTGTATGTGAACGACATGTCATCATCCACATCAGATTGCAAAATGGTTCTTTTTGCTGATGACTCTAATTTACTATGTAAACACGCCAACGCTCAAAACGTTTTGTCCAACTCTTCGACTTGGTTCCATGCAAATCGTCTCATTGTAAACACTGACAAAACAGTGTCTATGTCATTTCACAATAGTATCACAAAATCTTTACCCCAGGTTTCTCTTTCTTTAAACGGAACACAATTAAAAACTGTTACAAATACAAAATTCTTAGGTCTCCATATTCAAGACAACCTCAAATGGAATTGTCACATTGACAATCTTAATTCCCAATTAAGCAAATTGTGTTACGCATTCCGAATCTTAGTTAACGCAGTTAGTCCACGTATTTCCCGTTGCGTATATTTTGCAAACGTTTACTCCCATTTACGTTACGGCATTACCTTCTGGGGTAATTCCGGTCAGAGTATTCAAACTTTCAGAATTCAGAAGAGGATAGTTCGGATAATTTGTAAATCTCACCCCCGAAACTCTTGTAAACCTTTATTCAAGGAATTAAATATCTTAACACTTCCCTGCATTTATATTTATGAAACAGTCGTGTTTGTTAAGACCGAATTACTGAAGTGCCACCCTTTCTTTATACGAAACAGTCTCGTTCACGAATACTATACACGCAATAGTAGTAATATTCATCGCCCTAGAGTGTCAACCACTCTTTGCCAAAAAGGACCTTATCGTTCTATATAATTCCGTGCCCAAGAATATAAAAGATATTATGAAATTGAATCTCTTCAAATCGGGGGTTAAAAACTACCTCCTGCACCAGTGCTTCTACAATGTAAAAGAATTTATTGATTTTAATAAAATTTAAATCCGTCTTGTACTTTATCAAGCCATTGCTGTAGCACATTTTAAATAACTTATAGCAATTTCAAAAACTATTTTCTTGCATGATTGTGTTGTCGTATGGCTCATATTAATTAGTTTTATGTGTACTCAACTTTTGCACGGTTGTGTACATTAATTCTGTAGCCCCATTCCGGCCCGGGTTTTTCTCCGTTTTTCCTTCGGGTAGAGGCGGATTTCTTATACAGGTTCTCTAGGCTTTGTCTAGGGGCGTGTTTATTGTAACAATAAATCGTGAATTTAGTGTTTTTTCAACTCTTATGATTTTTAAACACTATACTCAGAATAATCGATAGTTCGATAATAATTTGTACTTGTAAATTTTTTGCGTTAAATTACAAACATATTGACATTATATTAGTATTATAACTCGTAGCTAAGTTTTCATCTTATCTAGGAATTTTTGCAGATATTTTTGAATCCGCTTCTGCCTTAGAGCCCTTGATCGGAATTGATGGGATGGTCCCTTGCTTGCTTCCGGAGAGAGAATTAGTTTATTGTCCTCCACGTGGTCATACGACGCAGTTTGTACTGTTTTTTGACAATAAATTTATTACTATTATTAAACTGAGTAAACGAAACCGACGGCGCGAATCTCCGTAATGTGCTCACCAACTAATTTCGTACAATGCGTAGGTGGCGAGTAGAAATAAACATATAACGTAACGGAAGAGAAACAAAAAAGAGAAAAACCACAAATAAAAGAAAAGGTAAAGTATTGTGTCTTTTGAAATACATTCGTCATAACGTTATGTTTTCCGGAAGAAAAATTCAGAGCGTGCAAGTGATAAAATTTAACGGAGATAGTAAGTATTTGTAAGATAATGGATAAGTTCAAATATATTAGAAGTGTTATTGTTTTAGATTATTAATAAAGTATTCAAATTTTTGAAATATTCTTTCACATGGCTCAGTTCATAGACTATAGTTGATGAAATACATATAAAGGTGAAGAATAACATAAAAATTTGAACTAAAATTTATTACGTCCAATTTCCACCTACTACAGAGAAAGCAACGTAAAATAATTTTGTCTATATCGTGTATATTATCACACTTTCCATTCTTTTCCTTTTCTTTGAAACTTACATACAACATATTCACTTTAAAGATTTGTAACCATTTCTTTACTTTTCAATGTTTCATAAGATTAAACTATGCAGATACAAGTTTCATTAGCTTAAAAGACAGATACGTACATTGAATTAATGCACTCTGAGTCAAATTGACAAAACCAACATTATCTTTGTGAATATTACATACAGGTCGTTTACGCAAAGAATTATGCCTTACGTAAGAAACTTTTTGTGAAACGTAAGAGAGAGAAATACCAGAATTAATCTCCAAAGAAGAATTTTGTCAGAAGGGAACGTGTAACCATGTAACTAAGGGGTTATTTTTGAATGTTTTTTGTATTTACATTAATTTAGAAAAGAAAGTAGAACTCGAAGGATATATAACGAATATTAGAAAATTTCCACAGAAAATATCAGAATATTGAATACGCTACATAGACACCAATTTTTGTAAGAAACTCTCAAACTCATGTCAGTTCTGAAGCAAAAGCTTCATTTTTTCAGAAAGTATATAGCATAAAATTTTAATAAGTAGACTAGTATGTGTCCGCACAGGAACAATGCCATACATTGCGTACTATGAACAAATTTTCAAGATCCATAAGTTTTTTTGTATTCTTTGTTAAATATTTGTATTTCAAATATTTTCTTGTGTATTTTTTTAATAAGTAATAATCTCTTAAATGGGGGAAATATTTTTCTTATAGTAAGTTTTCAAAATAAGACAAATTTTTGACAATTGAAAATAAAGGTGTAAAATTTCTAGTGTTTTGGGAAAATTCATTTCCCATTTGTTTTCGAGACGATTCTAATGTGCCCTCGAACAAATTACTACGTCGCGACGTAGGCCTTGTACATTATTTAGGAGAATGTTTCACTTACATTGCTTTAGCTGTGGTTTATTCTTTAAATTGATTAATGAGTAGGATGCATTGCAGGGTTTTATGAACTTAAATATGTCTTGTGGAAAGAAATGGTATCATTGAAGGCTTCCACGATTAAATGTGTCGACGAAGAGGGAAACCGCTTTGTATCAATATGCAATTCGTGTGTGTGCATCACACGAGGTCGTGACCAGAGGTTCCGTGGCGACCCTCAGCTCACACACTCGCCTCATATGTATTCATACTACAAGGAAGATAGGACGCTGAGATACACGAGAGAGAGAGAGAAATGGAACTATAAGAAATATGTTTGAGAAACTAGGACGGCAAAATTATATCGCATGTTTCTAACCGTTTTCTATTAACACATACAAGTTTTTCGCATCACAAAAAGAATATTTCAACATGCATTCATCCATAACATAATTTTTTCTTCGTGTTTTAGATAAAAACAGGAAGCTTTGTTCTCCTCGAGGGAATGTTTCTCATAAATATTTCACATAATTTCGTTACGTAACGTGCATTTCAACTACTATTATTCGTTCTTCCAAAATCCTTTAAGTATATTTTCACACGCTCTACATAATAAGTTAATACGTTTTGGAGTTACTTTCGCTCGCACTTTTATGATGATTCTTTCACATTTTCTCCAGAAGTTGGAAAAAGTAACGTCTCTTTTCTCTCCCTTTTGTACCGAAACTTCTTTATATTTACTCAAAAATATTTCATTCTAAATGAGATATTTGTTGTAAATACATGGCAATAATAAATTTTGGGATGTATTGAATAAATACTTGAAACGTTATCGGCCATAATAATTAATAGGGATTAGGTGTCTTGCAGTTAGTCCAAAAAAAATTATACACAAAATTGTATCATTTTTCCAAAGTTTCGACAATTAATTGTAGTCATCATCAGGGCTCAATGAAAAAATATTTACCCACCAATACGTCTACTTAACTATATCCATGGAGACAACACTCATTTTGCTCAAAATGGCACTCGTAGTATATAGCGTCATCATGATACATATATAATTCTCTCTCAATTTTTACGCGCTAGCAGTACCTTCTGCCCATTTATTCAGTGTGTATTCTTCACATATTAATTCTATAACCTATTTAAGTATTCACAGAAATTTTAGTGAAAAGTTAGTTATTTCACTGTTTAATCGCTGTAATGTCAATACACGTTGAAACAAATTTGTGTAACATATAGATAATTTCTAAGGCATTGTCCATCGTCGTCCTGTATCACTTATATTTTAGTTTTTTTTCCACTTGTACCTGCCTGTGGAACAACATCTTGTCGAACTACCGTCTTGTATCCAGGTATAGATGTTGAAATTAGACGCTTTTATTTTTTTAAGCAATTGCACATCAGGGCCAAGAGTGGATGTAATTTAATAATAACTCCCAAAAAGATGGGTTGGATTATTATTTCGAGTATCATAAAGTTGTATGGATTAACATAGATCAGCAGCAACGGTTCAAGAAGTTAACTTAACCAGAGTGCTAATGAAGTTAGTGAACTGTTGACAGGGCTCGCTTCTCATGGAGCTCAGGTGGCTACGTAAGAGATTCTATGGAGAAGGTAACTGTCACCGCCATGTCAAATAAATTGAGTTAGGAAGAACGAAGGTAATGTTTGCACACGTAGATATATTAAACAGGCAGTTATGCGATGTTTTGTGACCACAAAAATAACAAAGTAATTTAAAATACAAATACCAGTTATTTCGTCCGGTATACTTCTGCCAACATTCGACAATTTTCCTTTTATCTCCATTGGGACAATGTCAGAGTCGGAAAAATCTATGTTTTTATCGCTAAGTCGAGTAGCATCCTGGACCGTCCACCATACATTGTATTGTATTGGTTGTACAATACGAACTGCTGTAGCTCTTTCCACTTCAAATCAAAATGTCCGAAGAAAAACATGTGCCTCTGAATATTATCTTTATTATTATTTCAGTTGCCTGTCGTAGAAGTTAATATTTGATTTTTTTACTTTGCTTCCCATGTGAATTCATTTTTATATTTACTAATTTTCACATTGCAACCAAACATTTACTAAAATATGTATTTATTTTCACGAAGTTCTTCTTCCATCAAAGAAGTTTCTATAAATACATTTAAATAACTTTATTTAAATTATGATATATTTGTATTATGTACCACCATACATAATTATGATTGTAGATATTTTTGAATTAAACAATATATTTAATCAATATATAGGACCGTTGGGAAATAGCTCTAGAACCTTCATATTTCGTTTCCTATTAATTTTTCACATATTAGTTTTCATTTTACTTGATTAGAAAAATATTTAAGAATAATAACGATAAAAGTCAAATCATCAAATTGAGTAAAATTATTTCTCATCAATTTCATCTCCCAAAACTGTCTATCCCTTTCGTTGAAAGAAGTTCCGGAGAAAGATCTACCGCTAAGATGAAGAGACAAGAGATCAGCGTGGGAAGGAGAGGTCCTAATTTCAACGTGACGCTTTTATCAGATATCCCCACCGACGAAATGACGGCGCTTGCTTTCTACTCGGGAGTTTCTCCTAAAGCAACGCGCATTATGGCTGCGTGTTTGTGCGGCAGTAAAGAGCGCAGGAGGAGACAGTCCGCTTCTGAATATTTCATCGTTAAGCGGAGGCAGCAAATCTGACGCACGTCGCGTCTCTCGAAGGAGGATGGGTCACGAGGCGCTGCTGAGGACGGGGTGAGGATAATGGAAGAAGTGTGAGGATAATAGAAGAAGAGTGAAGGGTGAGGAAAATAGACGGGTGAGGATTGAGGACGGGGTGAGAACAATTCGAGGATGAGGAAACGGTCGAGGGCAGTTGAGGACAGTGGTGAAAATTGAGCGAGGTTGGTTGCAAGGGATGGGAAAAGGACGAAACGGTAAAGGACAGTGACTGGGTGAGGATGGCGGAGAGGTCTGGAAGTGAGAGGCGAACGAGCTTTACTGCTAATTGTTGCGGATGTTGCCAACGTCGAGGCGCACTTAGCATTTCTCTGCTCCACACAATTCACTATGCATTGCTTTCAAAAGTTATTCCTGTTCTTAACGAAGTAAGCCCTCCTGTTTTTTTTGGAGGAATTGTAATGATACCGTGTTGCTGATCTCGACGTTGATTCTCATATTTTTAACGTTTATACACATATTATATCCCTTTTAATCTCTAATTTTATACTACAGTTTTTTTAGTGAGAAAAAATAAATACTTTCACAAAATTTCAAAATTTCAAAATAATAAGATACGTTATTAATTAAGTTACGAATTATAATAATTAAAATTGCGTATAATTCCTAATCAGAAGATTATATCTCCAGATTAGTTAACTCCAATCCATAGTACCTAAGTTCTGAGATATTGCAAGTGCACCAGATTTGATAAGATCAACAGAGGCGTAGCAAGCTTCAACAATTACATACTACACATTATGAACTTTAGAACAAACTTGAGAGAGACTATCTCATCGACTATCTGCCTGGAGTTTCCTCGTCATTCCTCAGGACCTGAAACCATCTCTATAGTCCCGCAGCTTCGTAATCTAAATCCAAGGAAATGTATGCAGTTGACGAGGAAGTTTAGATAGGTCAAATGAAAGGATCGTCCGAGTGGCTATGACCCTAGTCCAATACGTAGAAGTTGGAGTCATCTACGAACCATCAAAGGTCACATTGAACCTAGAAAACAAAAGCTTTCATGGTAGTCATAATATATAACTACTCACGATTGTTCGCTACACAATAGAAATGCACGTATGATATATTTCTGGCAGGGGCAGTAAGATATTTATGTAAAGGGATGACCTAGATCAAGGTCTAAACGTCGTGGAATAAAATAATTACATAAAAGCAATTATATACCAAGATCGTATACATATGAATTGATTCAAGATGATAGAAGATCTCAGTGTAAATCAGGTGATGGATATAAAAATAAACATTTTTGTTACGTAGGAACATATTATCCAACAACATAACAAAAGTATATTTTATTATCCGACTAAAATAATTTTACATTTAATATATAAATTTAATATATCAATTTGCTTATATTTATCATATACAACACCTGATGAGGACCTAGAATGAGGTCAAAATGTCATTTAATGAACTAATTATACAAAATGAATG
>NNCF01133304.1:133785-182218 GCA_002313205.1 Laupala kohalensis | reverse complement strand
ATATATATATATATATATATCATATTACTGATGCATCATGATGTACAAGCTATTATAAACTATTAATTGGCTCTAAATTTTCGTGCAGATGTGTAAGGTCCTCCAGCATGGAGATCTGGTATGGGAGAACACATTGTTTAGTAAATACATATTGTTTTAGTAAATACAAATTTTGTTACGTATAAGGTATGTAATGTTTAGTGTGTTTTTCGTATGTTGTTTATAATTATTACTTTATTGTATAAAGAAGTAAATTGAACTACTTACTCTTATTTATCTAAATGTCTGAGGAAGAAAATAATTTTTTCGCAACGTTGACAAGTAAATGAAACTGTTAAATATCTGACCTTATCTCAACAATCTACTTGAATTATCAGTCAATTACGTAACTTTTTGTATTTCCACACGAATATACAATTGACACCAAAACATCCCAGCTCCAATTACTCATGTGGGATATTATTGGTTATTTTAATTACACATTGTTTCGTACAACAAATGAGTGAAATCTACAAAATTCACATAGTTCTGTATTCTGATGTGTACGGTGATGCATGCGGATCACAGCGCTTAGATATTCACGAGAGCTGTTAGAAAACCCCTCTTGAATTATCTTGGATCTCCAGCGCCAACTGTCTCGGCGTATGAGAGGAATTTTAAAGACGCCATCTTGTTGAGCTTCCCTCCTCCCCCATCAGCGCCCTTAGCGCCTCAAGCGGTGGCTTCTGAATTGGAAAAGCATTTGCGAGGGAAGAGACGCGCGTCCCGCCCGACCTATCCATCAATACTCTCTCGTTAGACCTCTCTCCTTCCCCAAACACTTCCACCCCCACCCCCCGAGGCGTGCGGGGTCTCAGCGCAACGAAAGGGATAAATCTTTGTGAGTTTTGGTTTTCGCGCGAGAGCTTCTCCACATCAAACCCCTTCCACTCTGTCCTCCAGATAGTTCCCCTGCCCTTTTCTTCTGTCATTGGAAGGAAACTTGAAGAAAAGTCAGATCCTTTCACAAGAAAGAGCGTGGTCGTTCCTTTTAAGAAATATAAAACATGCATCTCATACCTACATTTTTATCACAAAATTTGAGTTTATTGTCGCGTTTTTTAAATGTTTGTTATTGGGACTTCATATTTTATATAAATATAAATTATCATTTAAATTTTATAGGCATTGCAAAAGGTGTTAAAATATTATTTGTAAATCATATATTTCCCTACGCATGTAATTTTTTTTTCAGCGGATCAACGACTCGTTTCTATTGTTCGTATAATAGAATGCCATTTTGTTTTAAAATAATTGCAAAAATTCTAAATGACATATAATAATTTTGAGACATTCATGGATCACAATATTAAATAAAAAACGTAAACATTTTGGA
Organism: Laupala kohalensis; assembly: GCA_002313205.1. NCBI lineage: Eukaryota > Metazoa > Arthropoda > Insecta > Orthoptera > Trigonidiidae > Laupala > Laupala kohalensis. The sequence continues at coordinate 180,843 of NNCF01133304.1, read as the reverse complement.
ACAAATTTTTGTGTGGTTAATATGGAATCTTACGCACAAAATCAAAAAAGGTATTTTTCTCGTTAAGAAAACAGAAGATTCGCTGAAGGGAGTTACAGATTCCATGTCACTACCACTTAGGGTTCCATATTTTATACATTGTTACTTTGAAATAAAATAGGTATTCTTTTTTAACGTAAAATGTTGGTCAGAAGGGGAAAATATACATTTTTTTCTCATGGAAACTGAAGGAAGTCAATAACAATCATTGTGGAATCAGATAAGGTGTGCCCCTCCCGAGCATGCTCAGTGCAAGACAAACAGATTCTAGAAAATGGCGTATTGGAATATCACTTGGGACAGCCATTCGGATCTACTAGTCATGCATATTACAGAAATCTGCACAACACTTTTAACTTTCCAATCGAAGTGTCTTGCGTTTCATTGACTGACCATCGTCACCTTCCACCTGGATGCGCAATGACACAAATCTCATCCATAGTGGAATAAGTCAGGGTGCACGTAGTTGGTGTGAAGCTACATTCTAATACGCTCACTCCGAAAAATGACTCCTTGCTCCGAAAAAAACCCTGCAATATTCCACCCCTCTTGAAAAATTGGGGTATTCTCACGTTTAAATCGATTGATTCGTGATGAAAAGAATTTGTATTTAGTGCCATTAGACATAAGCAGTACAGTAAATTTAGGTTCCATCATCTAACCTTCCCCAATGAGGGGGTGTCCATCCTCATTCCCTTTATCATCCATCTCTTATTATGCACCATTCTCATCCCCCCGTTCCTGAGAGATTGCGAGAAAATGTTTTATGTGAATAAGGTGGGGAATTGCTTGCACACAAAAGTTCAAGTTTTGGAGCGACTAACCGTTCAAGTTTAGGAGCGTGGTAGTTTACCGCTTTTTTCATAAAAAATGGGGAAGAGTGTCATGTTGCACCCTTAAGTTCAAATCTGTTTGCCTGTAAAACGGATAGTGGTAGCATGGTGACTTCTACCCGTTTAAGAAGCACACAAACTTACTGTGATCGACGTATGACATACAGGGTTCTCTTCTCTTACCATTGGTGTGGGTTAACGTCCCACCGAAGCAACGATGCATCTTTCTTCCGAATTATCACACGTGTTGCATTGCGCCTTCCAATATGCAACCCACTCACATTCGTAAGTGTGGCGGGTTTCGTAACATTCCGAATTAGGAATGTTATGTCATGCAAATATTCATAAAAGTTGATACCAATAAATTTCATAGGGCAGTGATTGGTTGTATGTAAGTACTTGCCGAAGTATGAATTTTCTATGCAATACGCGTGACAAGCTTTTGGAAAAGAAATAATGCAACACAAAATATTAAATATTTTTCAGCGATGAAGATTGTACGTTTATTTCTATTACGATATATTAATAGGAAATTTGTATGTACTGTATCTTAATAATAACAACGTAATGTTATAGTATTCGTTTTGTACATAGCTTAAATAAAAGCTTGTTTGAAAAAGGTTTTTTTTATCATTTTATTTAAGTATTTATGGGCAAAAATAAGCATGTTCATTATTAATCTTCCTACAGAAATTATAAGAGAAGAATACTTATTCAAATATACAGCATTCGGCATTGTGACAGGAAAGCTGTATTCCTACACAACGTCCTAGCGTTGAAATCCTTGTGTTGCATGTGATATTAGTGTAGACATTAGACGGTCTAATTCTATGTTGCGGTCCAGTTTTCAGACACAAATGACAAAAGCAGAATGGATTCCCTTCGCGGTACTAGATCTTCACAACCGGATGTATCGCGGAGACGTGTGACGACTTCATGTAACGCAAAGATGATTGGTGTAGCAAGGAGAATTTTCAAACAAATGAAAGTAACTTACGGGAATTAATCCTAGGAAAATATAATCACATTGATTCTAAAGCTAAGTAATCAAATAAATGGTTAAGTCATCAAATATACTAATATGATATTAAATATTAATTAATACGTCCGGTACAGATAACCACAAATTCACACAAAATACTATGTAAACTTCTTTATTACTTATTTGCACTAAACTTCGGGATGAAATAGTCTTTTTATTTTAATTGCGGTAGTCGTATATTAAATATAATATTTTACATAGTAGTTTTTGAACTATGTTATTTAAATAAAATAATAACTAAAATGCCGTCAAAATAATTTTCTTATTCAATTTGTGTCTTTGTGTTTTTTTAACTCATCCAGCATTGTGATGTACTTCAGTATCACAGAGAGAGAAAAATATATTTTGCTTTCGGGGAGGATGAGTAAATGAAGACAAAAATCCTGTTCAAAGTTTTCTCAATCCAGTTTATATGATTTGAGATTGACCATTATTCGTGATAAATAGTTTAAGCTTTTCTAGAAGCTCTGGATATGTATGAATAGTCGAAGGCTTTGGTGTAGCTGAGCACCACTCTTCGTCGAGTATGGGTATAAGTGGGATCGAGAGACGGTCTGGCTGTAGTTAGTAACAAGAACAAAACAGTGGCTAGGAAAAGAATAGCTAGGAAATTGTCATATTCGTAATTGGTGATTCAAACCCTGTGATGCGTAGCCTGGTTGCCTTAGATTGAAGCACTGTAGTATGGGAAACGGGGTCTGGAGGGAGTCGCGACGCCCTAAGCCGCTAATTCATGGTATTCTCAGTAATCGCCGTAAAATTGGTAGAAAAGGAAAAGTTTGTTTATTTCCTCCTCAAACAAAAAAAACGTCATATACGACGATTACGATTTCTCTCCTTTTGTTTCCTGTTCTTTATATTTAAGAGTGAAACATATTATGTTCGACGATACCATTTATAAATCTCAGTCGTAGAAAAAATTATAGAAAAACGAAGAGGAAGAGGCGTTGAGAGAAATCGTACTTTATGTGGATTCTTATGGTTCAAACAGTTGTTATTACAAGTGTAAATGTAAGGTTTCTAATTTGTATTTATACAGTATCGCTTCCACCATTTTGTTCGAAGCTCACCCAGTTTCTTTTTATTTTCCAAAAATTACTTTTGTGTGTATGCCACGAAGCACGAAAGGTTCTTCCTCATTTCTTGTCAATGTGATGGATGTGAAATTAAAATACTTCATTCAAATTAAAAAATAAACAAAATACTGCTTTAAAATCCAGACAAGAACATACACACAACAGAATTATTAGTATTTTATCTCAGATAATCTTCTGTATTGTACAAAAACACAAAACACGGACTTGTTTGTAAATGATTGATTATACATACATATCATTCCACCACAACATTGACTCATTATCATTCACACCCATATCATTCATTAATCACACGCCTCCGGGGAGGTGCGATGGGAAAGGCATCCGGCACCATGAAATTCCCCAGCCAACCAAATCAAGTATCTACGCCGACACTGTCTAGCATGGGATTAATAAGAGCGAAGGAGAAGAAGAAGACATACTAATCAATTCATCATCAACGTAAGTTCTTTGTAAAGCACTTCTTTGTCTTTTGTTACTGATTGATCCGAATGTGGGTGATAATTACATTGTTATAATTTAACATAATATAATAATTGTCATCCTTATTAATTGACACAACATTAATAAGGAATAAAAAGATCCTATTTTTATGACTAATTCTGTGAAACAACGTAACTTGGTCACCCTCTGTTTTCTTGTAACAAGAAGTTTAATAATTCTATAATTTTAATTACACAAAGGTTCGATGGAGGAGCTTTTCAGTTCTGCACTTCTTAAGATACTTTATCATTTAACATTACAGATATATACATCCATTATATCCATATGTATATGTGACAAACATCTTTGTTGGAATACACAATTTCTTTGAGAGTAGAAATTTTATATTGCATCGTTTTACGAATATACTGTTGTTGTGGAAGAATTCTCGTAGCCGTCGGACCATCAGACGCGATGTAGGAGGAGAAATAAAGCACGACAATGCAAAGGTCTAAAGCGAAAACTTTATCTCTTTGTCATGATGAAATAAAACGATGCTGCATAATTTGAGATTTATAATTTTCTTTCTTCCTTTCGCAATACGGTCCAACCGTAAATTTCGTAAACGAGTTGCTGCTAGGAGCTGTAAAGAGAGAAAGTATGGAAGAGGCAACGAAGTTGAATATCGGCGTGGGAGTAGGAAACACCCCTTGGACCCCGTAGACCCCGTGACCCGCCCCCATGCGTCCCCTCTCCTATTCCCTCGTCGCTTGGAAGTGCGCCACGAAACTGGTCAATTTGCGTGGGGCGAGAGGGGAAGTGGGGTAATGGAGATGGAAGGGGTAGGAAAGGGATGAAGCGTCCAGCAAATGGCGCTGCATTTCCATAAGCGCATTACAGAGTGAGAATGGGCCAATTTCGATTGCAGGTGTCGCTTAGATTTTGATTTGAGCTTGATCATGTTATCGAGTGCTTGTACTGTTGTGCAGGTGCCGTTCGTCTTGCCAATGGAGTAAACGAGACGGCTGCGATATGGTAACCGTGGGAATATGTGTGGCCACTTAGCTGTGACATATGAGCATCAGAGTCGAGGCAAATCGATAGAATCTCGCAATTACACAAGGTTAGGTTTATGTTGTAACAAGTTGTGGTTAGATTTAAAAATGTTAACAGGCAATAAAGGGAAATTAGCGAGTTAGTTTCATTATAAATAGTTTAACGTTTATCAAGAGCAATTTACTTACGTTACCACTGAGACACTTTAAATTGCTTCTGAATTAATAGACCAGTAAATTAAGTATTATTCCTGCATAACTTTATTACAGTACATGCTTTAGTTATAATATTCGATTTATGTTAAAGACAAGAGATGCCATAAGATACCTCATCACGACTACAAATACAGCTGAAGAAATATTTATAATTTTAATACATTAATTTAATGTGGTCATAATCGAAATTCAGACTTATTAATCAGCTCATGATCACGTTAATTAATGACTACATTCGCCTTCATGTGAAGAAGTCGTATTAAAATTTTTGCTTCAGTCAAAGGAAAAATGTCCCACGTAATTTCTTGAGCACTGTGCTTGAGACGTTTTGTGCATTGCACATTTCGTTTCATATATATTTAAATTCAAATAAATTAAAAACAGCAATAATTCTTCATCATTTTGAATCTTATTTTTATTAAATGTGCCGTAAAGCGCGTGAGTATATCGTAAAAAATTATACTATAAATAACTGTAGTCGTTACACTAATTGAAGGCGTTTTATCAAAGGACGAAAAATTGGTCTAAGTAAAATAGTGTATTTTTGAACCTTTAAAGAGTTTCCAAAACTTGCGATAAAACTGATGACTAAAAAACTCAATTGCGTTATATATTTCAGAGTAAGTTCTTTCTATACCCCTATTCCTAAGCGTAATTATGCAATTGCACTTTCGAGTTAGTTCCAACGCATTCCAATATCACGACGAATGATCCCTATTGGAACCGTAAAATGGGGAAGAACTTTTTCAACATCTTTTTAACTCCGTAACGGAAATAAATACCTCTGAATGACATGGACGGTTTTCACAATTCTATATATACTAAACACGTGAAAGAATAAAAACCCTATTTAATATTAATTTAACCAAAGGTCGATTATAACATTCAAAAGTTTTTTTGTCATCGAAGCAGAGAAATGATGCCAAATATATCGTTAGTCACATACCAACACTACTTTAGAAATGGATTTTCCTACAGAAAAAGCAAAAATTTATTCGAAATTATGAAAAGTTATTGAAGTTTTTCAAGTACTTCATTATCTATTGACATTGCATATGATATGATATAATTGAGAGCTTAGATGTGACAAATGGAATTCAACTACAATTGAAAGGAAAAGAAGAAATAAATATTATTTTGCCTATATATTTATTTTAACTATAAATGTTTGGTGGTAATTGTTGCCAGTGGAGCCCGATCTCCAACTTTCCTGTGATACTGAATTTTACTTTCTCGGGAAAGAACAGGAGTCATTAAGCAATTTTCTTTGTCAAAATATATTGGGTCATAAGAAGAAACGCAATAACTGTGAATGCCACGATAACAATTAATACGTGAAAATCATATCGAAATAAAGTAAGGAAGAAACTGTAACTGTATTCCGTCGTGGAACCATATTCGAAAATACGTTAGAATCACCATAGTCCTGTGAAATTCTCTCTTCTTGAAACGCAACCAGCTTTCCAATTTCCTCCCCGAGCCAACAAACGGATTCAACCCTCAATTGTCTTCGATTCTATTTTGGTTTCACACTCTCCACCATATTCATGAACTCTGCGCAACAAAACTGTTCAGTTCTAGTAATGTACGTCGATAGATAAATTTACGAGTAGTTTCATTGCAAGCGATTTGTATGCCCATTTTCGACTTCGGTTCAATTACGCCCCACTGGTTGACTCCCCCGCGGGCGGAAGCGTTAGGGACATCGGAAACGGACGTCCCGCGGGGAAGCGATAGCAGCGCGCCTGCAGGAAGCGAGGTTAACTACCGTGGCAACACGAAGCACCGCGCTGCGCCACTCGGCTTATCGCGAAGCGCGCGGCGGCGGGCAGGGAAGACACATCAGTGGAAACGCTCTCGAGGAGCAGGAGGTGCAATGACGCACCTTGCCTAATGAGCCACCACTAACACAACTCCCCTTTAATTACGGCGATGCAATGGACATTTTGTTTTTGCTGCAATGAGCTGCCTTTTGGTTTTTTGTAGCGAAAATGTAATGATTCGGAAAATTTCAAGTTGAAATCACTCTGTAAAAAGATCAGGTGTTTTAACACTTAATCGCGTTTCTTCTATAAGAAAAGGAAAATAACGTTGCACTAAAACTAATGTGAAAATATTTAAACTTAAAAAAATATTACAATTTTTTGTCTACAATGGTGCAAATTAAGTTCATTATCATATTATTAAATTATCAACTTTAACGATCTCTCATAGACTAATAATTGTATTTTACACACAAAGTTTTGAAAACTGGTTTGCAAATGCGTTGGGACTTTCTCAATATTGTCAATACATTTACTTGGGTACATGGCTTTTGTTCTAACGTGTCAACATTTAGTAGTATACTTTTCCAAATAATAATAATTCATTAAATAACATAATTTGGAAGTACGAAGAGCCAGAACTTGTAAATAATAGGTTCAATTAACCGTATCAAGGGTTTAGGAGGATTGAAATTTCAAAAGTATACCTCTATGAATAGTTTAAATTACGGAGAATGTTCAAAAGTACTCGAATGGTTTCTGTAAGAAGCTCGTACATTCATTAGTTCAATTTTATTAATTTTTATTTTGACTGACAACTTCCGAGTACCTGCTCGTTGAGGAGTTTTTGAATCGTCAAAAGCCAGGTGAAAATTGCGACGGACCGGGACTCGAACCCGAGAATTTCTGTTCTTGCCGCAGGTGTGCTGCGCCACTGCGGCACCCGCCTCGACTCCAAGCTCGTACGCAACATCCATCCGACCTGTTCCGATGAACGTGGATCACAACCCCCAATGTGGGTTCAATTCCTTTACCTCAACCGTGATTGGGAGAAGCAGCATGACGCATGACCATAACCGCACATTGCCATGAATTATATTAATGATAATCTTTATCACGAATTCTATGGAGAATGTCTGGGGCATGGCAATCCGAAATAGTTATCGATGAAATTCTCTGAAAATACACAGGATTGTTCTCAATGGTCATTGAGAGTAAAATACAAAGTGTGGTAGATATTGATAAAATACAAGAACAGGAAAACAATTTAAATTGGATGGTACTCAGTAGAAGTGAATCTTCACAAGCAAAATTGTTGACTATGAAGCTTACTAATGTGTTTGCCAGAGTTAAATTGAGTTACGTGAGGCAGACAATCCAAAGAACGTAGAATCTACGTAACCGAATCGCAGAAGAATAAAAAAATTCCTAAGGACTGTGAAGAGTATTGATTTCAAGTACATTATCTAAAAGTGAAATGAAAAGTAAAGAATTCAGAAGTTTTAACTATATCGCTTTGTTTAATATTTTTTCTATGTAAAGTGTATTTTCCTTCAGACTGGGTTTCGAAATAATTCGTAAATACTTACTAGTATACAAAATACCGAAAACTCTGTTTATTTTTGTAGGGTTTTACGTGGTATTTAAGTTTTTAAATTAACGGTAAATTTAAAATCACGAAATTTGAAATTAGAGACATATGAAAACTAATATATGAATTTAGAATATTATATAAAAATCCCGGGCTGCGCGGGGAAAAGCGAGTTTTTTAAACGTAACAATGTAAAATCCTGGCCAGGGTTTTTCTCCGTTTTTCCTTCTGGTAGAGGCCGATTTATCATACAGGTTCTCTAGATTTTGTCTAGGGGCGTGTTTATTGTAACAATAAATCGTGAATTTAGTGTTATTTCAATTCTTATGATTTTTAAACACTATACTCAGAATAATCTATAGTTAAATAATAACTTGTACATGTAATTTCTTTTATTATTATTATTATTATTATTATTATTATTATTTATTTATTATTTATTTATTTATTTATTTATTTGCTTAAAATTACAAACATATTGACATTCTATTAGTATTATAACTCGCAGCTAACTTTTTATCTTATCTAGGAATTTTTGCTGAATTTTTTGAATCCGCCTCTGCCTTAGGGCCCTTGATCGGAATTGATGGGATGGTCCCTTGCTTGCTTCCGGAGAGTAAATTAGTTTTTTTCCCCTCCACGTGGTCATACGCAGTTTGTACTGTTTTTTGACAAAAAATTTATTAAAATATTTTTCATAATATTCACGATAAAATATATATTATAAATGAACCTTTCATAAACTTTGTTTATGTCACCGTTTCCAATTTCTTTATAATACATGTGGAATAATGTTTGCGTTGAAACCTCTGTTAGTACAGTTAGAAAGCGATTTTCCAGCACTCAAAGTACATCAGCCAACTCTCAGAAAAAAATAGCAATAAAACGGAGAAGACAAACAATGACAAATTTTTAATAACCAAAGCGCATGGAAAACGCATGAATGGCGAATATAAATTTCGCACAAGATGTTTGCATTTCTACGTATACAAGACCATCGCATATTCAATCTTGGTAATTGGGACACGTTGCGATATTTACACTTACGAGATATGATGAGAAGTAAACATAGCGAGAGTAGTTCTATTATCAGAGTTGCAGATGCTGCAGAATATTTCGTAAGAGAAACGATGTATGTAACCTGGTCGTGAAAGCGGGAAAAAGTCACCTGTGGAAGTGAGTGTTGACCTAACCACAATCATAGCACCACTTTGTTTACGGGAGCTAAGCGCTGGGTTTTTTTTTATCTCGCGGCGAAGGGAAGTGCTGACGTGCTGTAGAGGGGCACGCCCTTCCTGACATTAGTGCGTGTCGGAGACGAGACAACCACTTGGTCATTTGCAGACAAAAAAAAAATGCCGAACACTCTTCACGGTCAACACGCGATCCATTTCCAGTATGACTTCCATCCATCTCCGTCAAAAATTTTTGTAAAACTACAAAAAATCAGAAGAGATTAAGAAAATAAAACTTTTTAAATTATATTTAATAAAATTGTATCCACGAATTGTACAAATTTAAATCATAAAGTTTTTAAGTTATAAAAGAATGGTTTTCTTGCCATGTTAGCCATGTTTACTAAGGTGTTAAGAGTAAGGTGAGTGAGCTGAATGGAGTGATGGTATGTTGTAGGGAGTTCTAAAAGCCCACAATAAAGGTCGAAATGTCAGCATGATGTAAATATATGTGTTGTTATTTTGTGGTCTAAAAGCAAGGAAACCTTTTCTTTATGATCACTATGACCGACAACTCTCATACTTAATCTTAAGTTACTTCAGAGCTGTTCAAAAAAGTTGCTATTCATCCTGTTTTCATATATTTTTCACGGAGATTTCACATCACATGATCCAAATTTAAAAAAATAAACAATTAAAAAAATCAATGTTTACTACTGAAGAAGATGTATTTTCCTTCATTGTGCTCAACTAAAATTACATTTTTATTAATAACATTAAATCAAAAAAGCAGTTACAAAATGCGTATGACCACGTGGAGGACAATAAACTAATTTAATCTCCGATAGCAAGCAAGGGACCATTCCATAATTCCGATCAAGGACCCTAAGGCAGAGGAGTATTTAACATTTTTGCACACTCCTAATATAAGGATAAAAATTGTTCGGTACGTGTAATATTTTTAACAGAATGCTAACAAATTTGAATTCAATATGACCCAAGAAAGTTATTTCACAAGTACGTATTATTCTCAAACTATAGATTATTATGAAAATATTGTAACTATTAAATTAATATTAAAATCGAGATTTATCTTTTTTAATAGACTCCATCACTTATCAACAGCCGAGAGAATATGTATGAGAAATCTGTCTCTAGCCGAAGGAAAACCGGAGAAAAACCAGAACCATGATGATTGATAATAAATAATAAATTTTATTGTCAAAAAACAGTACAAACTGCGTATGACCACGTGGAGGGAAAAAAAAGTAATTTACTATATAAAACGGCGATGACAGGTTATTAAAAAAATGGTGACCTTAGAAAATATTTTTAATACGTTTACATCGGAAGCAAATGAAAGATACCATGAGTGAAAAAAAACATAAATAACAATTGTGAAACGATGGTACAGTCTGCTCACAGGTGGCTGCAGAAACCGCTGAGACGGAAGACGGCAGTGCCGACCCAATTGGAGATGCGGAAAGGGATGGAAACTACGGCGATGCTGGGAGCGAGTGAGTACGCAGACGGAATTAATTATCACCGGTGGTCATCGAGCGCAGGCTCCGTGACCTCTGACTCCCACCCAGGGCACGGAGGAGCGCTTCTCCCTGTCCGCAGGTACAGATGAGGATGTAATTATACGCCGTTTGACCAACGATTGCGTCTTGGAGCTCCTATGAAGTTCCCGACGCGTGTTAGTAATACGACAGTGGATAGATACGATGGTCGACACACGAACTCGAAAATCAAAGAAAATATTTTAAAACTCTCTGCATAGACATTTCACAATTACAAGAATATTTTATTCTCTTTACCTGGAAACATTTTTTCAAGCAAATGTCTATATAAAATAAAATAAATTATTAGAACTTTAAAACAAATTAGTACATTAGAATCTAATAAGGTAACTATCGGAATTTTTAAAACATATATCTTTCTCCAGCCATTTTTGATCTTTTATGCTCTTGGTAATGACAAGTTTTCAGTTCATAAAACTCTTATATTGGGTTCTCTCTTCACTATTGGATGAAGCACGAGGTAAATATTGAATTTACCTCCCCACATATTCCGTTTTTTCAAACCTAAGATTTTCTAGGCTCACAAATCTGAAATCTGACGTAGGTGAAACCAGCAAAAAGTATTTTTTGTAAAGAGTATTTGAAAAGAAAATGTATTAGTGTAATTCTACTACAATTAACGTCCATTAAATATTCTAATTAAATAAATAAATATTTTTGTCCATATTCATCCAAGATTATATATTTGTATAATGTTCAATTAAAGCGTTAAGAAAATAGTGTTCAAATTTGCAAAGATAAGAAATTGAGAAATAATATTTAAAGAAATTATCATATCGTAATCCTCTTACGTAAGTATTTGGGGAACTATTTCTCTTAGGACCGTTAAGCTTCCCCACCACCTCAATCCATTAACTCTGTAAGTTGGTTGTTTGCATGTCAAAGGGAAGGTAATCCACTCGCGCACATTTATCTCACTGGCTTCTGATTTGACTGCCATGTCATAATATTTTCGCATAGAGGGATATTAATTCAACTCATTAGACCTTAGGTTAATGGGAAAAATTTTAAAAACAATAATTCTTTCCATGTCTGAAAGAAATAGTGAAATATAATCAATATCAACATGAATTCCTTCCAAAATCAAATTTTTTAACATTCACTTAATGTGTTAGTTTTCATAATAAATACAACATACAATTAAGGATATTATTTCAATATTCTATGGTGTACAATCCAAAACCGTCACTCGAAATTTGCGAGACACGAGAATCTTGAGCGCAACCAAGGAAAAAGACAAAAATTTAATTTTTCCAATTTGAATTTGTCTAAAACTATTCTACTTCATTAATTAATTTCATGCTTTCAGATCTACTCATTTATATATCCGTAGAAACATTTAGGAATAGACTTGTTGGGTAGATCAATAGATTAATGCTAGAGCATTTAATTGCTCATAATGAATTAACATCAACACGTAGTTTAAAGAAATGATAAAACTTCAACTGCTCTTGCTTAGTATTTCAATACCGTATTTTATAATCTTAATCCAAACTCTGAAATTGGATGAAAATGAAACCTTCCTTAGTGCCACTTTCCGACCTAACTTCATTGACAATTTTTGAGTCAATCTCCAAACGTTCCGTCCAAGTTCTTCATCAAACGTTTTCTTAAAACCCTATGTAAAGATGAGCTTGAACGTTGAAGGAAGTATGGTTGGGTGAGCTATTTCCGCAGAGATAGCGACGAATTGTTTCATTAACTTTGATAGGGAAATATTCCATGTACCAATACACAGTGTAGAGGTGGGTCGTTGCAACTGAGGTTACAGCGATCCGCAGTGACAACGAAAACATTACAGCTCCAACCGCCGACGGAATAATTCCGCGTGGAACGGTCTCCCTGTCGCGTCGTTGCAACGAAGCTAACAGTTCCGCTTTGAAACGGCTACAAGGTGTTGCTACGAGAGCTGTAGAGCGGGATCTGTCATGCGTATCCGGAACATACTGGCTTCGTCCTCGCCGCAGCGATGACGTGGCATCCACGTGTTTGCAGAGTACAACTTCACGTTGACCTCTGAATTAAACTGTTTGTCTAGTTATGGATTCAGATTACAGCACGCTTTTCTCTATGATACAAGCACAAAAACAACGGAAAAAGTTGTGTTCTAAACACTAGACCTGTGTATTCTTATCTATTTTGACGTGTTGAATCTGAATCCTGGACCATAACTGCTCCATCACTCCTCTACCCCAGTCTTTCCTCAAATCCATATTTCCTGTGTTTGCGGGCGGTTTCACACGATAAAAAGAATTTAGGGTGATACTTCGGTTTTCATCTATCATTCAATCCAAAGCAATCGATGAAATCCAAAACTGTCAACAATTAAAACAATGATTTCCCATAATTAATGTAACTCCAATTAATTCGTACTAGATTTTCCAAAATACGAAACTTAAACACGTTCTATATATTTAATTTTTAATACTGGATCCTTATCTACTTGGGATCTTGTAATACACTCACTATCTGGGAACACATCACTTCATTTTGACTCTAAGATCAGCTTCAGGGTAAATCCATGTCTCCACGCAAGCTTTCCAATCAAGATTTTTCCTACCGCATCTTTATATACNTAAGAGACAGATCTATAGCGTTTAGAAAGTCTAAGTTTTCGTACAATTAGTAGCGAAGTCATTTTGTCTCACAAACCAAGGTGAGACAGACGGTAAAAACAGAGAGAAAGCGAAGCTGACTGTTACAGTCGTACGAAAAGTAACAAACGAAATAGTAAGGTATTTTCAAAACATACGAGACTATAAAATGACCAGGAAAAAAATCAATTAAAATTTAGAAACGACGTTGAGGTAACTCATTTAATATATAGCCATTGCTATGTAATCTACACTAACAAAAGTGAATTATTTGGAATGTAATTTGTATGAGAATAGAAAAAGCAATCCATTAAATAATTTGAAATTTCAAACGAACTTCTTAAGGATAATTTCTATTCAAATTAAAAGTATTGTTAATATTGATTAATTACAAGAGCAGGAAAACAATTATAATTGGCTGCTAATCAGTAGATGTGAATCTTCAGTCACATGTCTGTTGACTATGAAGCATACTAATGTTTGTTAAGAGTCCAATTTCGTTACGTGAGGCGGACAATCCAATGAAAGTATAACCTACATGACCGAATCGTAGAAGAGAAAAATTACATAAAGGTATTGGAGAACATTGTTCTCACGTACGTATCGTAAAAGTGAAATAAAAACCAAATAATTCGGAGGTCTTAACCATCAGCTTTGTTTATTTGTGTGTAAAGTGCATTTTCCTTTGTTTATATTACAAAATAATTACGTTCATATTCGCATACAATATTGTAATTACGCACATATTAGCAAAAAATATTGGAAACAGTATTTTTATATTTTCTTCATTGTAATTAACTTAACAACATGAAAGTAAAGAAATATAGAATCTAACAAATGAACATAGAACATTCTATAAGAACCCCAGGCAACGCCGACAGTCTTTGACACACGGTAGAAGGACCCCAGGCAAAGCTTTTGACGCGGTAAATAGGACTAGTATTGAGAGTGCACGTGTCCGTCTTTATGATGGCACCGTCACAAATATTTTCTCAGTAAATCAAGGAGTCAAGCAGGGTTGTGTGCTTTCTCCACTTTCATATTAATTCGGATGCTCCTACAATAGGAGAAAACTATAAACCAACACCAGGATTATTGTTCGCTGACGATCTACTTATCCTTTCAAAAACTCAAATAGGATTAAAAATTAGTCTAAATACGCTTGAAATATTCTATGCCGAAATGCAGCTGAAAGTAAACATTAAGAAGACAAAAACTACGATTTTCAAAAATGGGTGGGTGATCATATTAAATGAAAAGTGGTCTTATCGGGGAGAAACGCTGGAAAATGTGAAAGAATACACATAATTAGGTATAACTATAACTATGAATGTATCGTGGACCAGATACAAACAAAAAACAAAACGCAAAGGCTTGTACATATTAAGTAGTATAATGCGAAGTAAAGCAACGGTACCGGAAATAGCGCCAAATTTTGCAGAGAGAATGTTCAATTCAATCTTGGTGCCCGGAATAGCGTACGAGGCAAACGGATGGGGGGCAGGAGAAAATACCAAGTTCAATTCTCTTCAAAATACATATCTCAAAACTATAATTAGTCTTGCAAAAGGCACTGCTAACAGTGGTATTCTCTGGGAATTTGTCCAGATGCCGGTTGACCTTACACTGAAATTCAGAGCAATAAAATACTGGCTATCGATTAGGGCGGGGACGCGGAGACAAAAATGCTCTTCTTAGGGAATCGTACCATAATAATGGAAATGATAAATGGAGTAGGCAAATTAGATAAATTATCTGTAATTTAGGGCTGGAATACTTACGGCAGGCCACACCTGAGAGTAGTGATAGCAAGGTAATTCACAATAAATTATATGAAGCGTACAGACTAGAAATTGAAATGAGTAGGTTAGAAGCAAGATCACTCATAGTTCAAACAGCAGATCACTGTGGACACAAACCATACATAAACTCACTGGAATCGAGGACGCGATCAGGTTACGCGGGGTTTCGACTAGGGGGACGGATAGTACGAAAATTAAGAAATAATCTAGATTCGATTTGTCCAATATGTGTTGAGTAGGAAGAAGATTGGATTCACATACTGAGACATTACACACAACCACAAAAATATCGAAAATTTTTGCAAATCGGGGGTTTTATAAACGAAAAGAGAAACATTAACTTGGCAATTAATATAAAGCGTGACAATAGAATGTCTGTAGTGGAATCTTTGGGACAGTTTCCAAGCTACGTAAGGGTAAAAGGCAGAAAGAAATGAAGGAGATTATAATGGTTGGGTAAAATGCAACGTGATACTGCCGGTTTTTTTGCTTTCTATGTTACAGGTTACGAAACTTCATCCTACGTACGGGTGAAGAAATATTATTTTGTAAATACTTTTTTTTATAGATTCTATTTGTAAATACTAATTTTGTAATAATTCTTATAGACTCTTGTCTTATGTAAATACTTTTGTAAATATTGTCTCCTGAAAATATATTTTCCACGTACAGTCTTTGTGTCTTGACCGTTGATTTTCCGTGGTTCCCAACGGTGCTCAATCAATTAGTCAGTTGCACCTATTTGAGATTTAAGAAACTATTACAGTATGTCAAAAGTTTATAATATAATAATCATTAATTCTCAATCCACGAATAACTAAATTTAATATTACGGCAACAGGAAATAAAAATATCAACTTTTCTATGAAAAATGTAGACGCAACAGAACAATTCATTGAGAGTGAATACCAGGGCATTTAACGCACAACCCACAGTATTAAAGGGCTTCAGAAGGCAAAGGGACTGAAGCCTCGCTACATGTAATTTAAAATCCCGGACAACGCCAGGAAGTTTTGCTTGTAACTTATAAATATCAAACATTGAGTAAATGAAAATTTTAATCATTTTGTGATGAGAATGCTTTCAATATAGCTTGCAGTTCTTATAAACTTTCGTTTTTGATTTGAAATGCACTTGAGCTTATCAAATAACATTTGTTTGTGAATCGTTTTTTCCACGTATCTCACATCTTATATCAAACAGTTTGGAAAGGAGAATTCATATTCTCTATCCCGTTACAAGTGACTCCTCCAGATAAGTAACACAGACCGAACACGATCCTATTCCAGAGAACGTTGCATTAAAAGCGAGTTCTATGTCGAAGAGAGTTGGCGGAGCAGAACTCACATTCAGGGTTTATATCTCGTTTCTTGAGGTCCATCGATGCGCAACCGTCTCCCTCCATCTTTCTCCAGTTCCTCCATCCAGTGGAGGCGAAGGCTTCAGCCCCTGAATCTCCGCAGACTTCATTCAACCGAAGCGATTCACGAGCTCATCGGCTCATGTCCATAAAGAATGTTAAGGGATGCCGAATTCTCGGGCCGTCGCGCGACCTGAAAAATCGACTGAACTTTTCTTTTTTTCATCCTGTATTGATAAACGTGGAATACCTTTAACCATAAGTATGAATCTATCTCATGGTATTTGAATATTTTGTGAATAGCGTTTACAACTAAGCGACGTTTACGACTACCATAAGGATTCCAGATTCCAAGATTTAGCGCCATGCTTACTTAAACTATGAAGTCTTTCATAATCTGTGTGGAATGCGATGGCTTAATAAAATCAGAATGAAAGAAAGACTTAATAAAACACATTGCGATTGTGCGTTGAATTTGCATTCACGCGCGCGCACACACACACACACACGAACGCACTTACCAGCAGTTGAGTCGCCTTCTTTCGCACCGAACGTAGGCTGAACGTAGGCTGAACGCCCCCGCGAAATCTCTTTCGACGTAAATTTTATTCAAGCTCTTCAGTTTTATGGGTTTTACCTTTGATAAGCTTTACATTCCGTATCTCATAAAATAGATATATGGAGCTGATTCGGGCGTTGAAGCGCGAAGGGTCGCTTGGGTGGCGGGCAGGGAAGTGAAGGGAGGGTGAGTGATTGAGGACGGAGGGATGAGAAAGGGCTGCAAAAGGAGGAGGAGGAGGACAGCTTGTGACACGGGTAGAATGTTCCAATGCGGTGTGATGAAGGAAGCGAAAAAAGTGTGTGGTGATAGTAACGGACCGTCAGTGATAAAGAAGAGGAGGAGGCATGGGGAGATTGAAGAGAGAACAACGATATACGATTCCTGTGAGAATATAAGGGGGTTTAAGGATGTAAGCAAGGATAGAAAGTGGGATGTGCTGAAATTTGTTTATGGGAAAAGCGGGATTTGCGAGCAGAGAAAGTGATGATGGCTTTGTAAGAATTGGGACAGAGAGGTCGGAACAGCGATCATATAATGTGTTAGTGGGTTGATGGAAATAAATGTCCAGTGCTAAGGGGTAAGGATAAAGCGAACGAAAAAGGGAAATGAATGATAAAGAGAGCGCAAGGATAGGAAGAATTCTGAGTAACGATAGAAAGGTTGTGAAGCGTAGAGGTTTATCAATCGTGAGTTTAGAATCGTGATGAGATGGTGACTATGCGAAGTGGTTCAAATCGTGCACCTCTCGTATAAGCACCACTAACTCACGCCGCACTCTTCACGGCGTCGCGGATAGAAAGGAGTGGGAAGAGTATTTCACTGAGAAATGGGTGCTTATCTCTCACTGCTTAGATAATAAAGCGCTATGCAGATTAAACGAATGGAACTATTGCCGCAATCTCACGTTTCACGCAATGAGAGGAGTTTTAGGTATATAGAAAATGTCTTCACGAAGTGCTGATGGAGAATTTGAACCAAAAAGTATGCATTTTATTTGTGTTTCAGATGATAATCAAAAAGAAACTCGTTACCACGTTACTGATGAAGGCGGTAACCGAAACGGGTTTTTCAAAAATATGAGTGACTTTTATATGTTTCTTTCTATATTTTTTCTTATCTGTTAACGTTTTTAATTACTAGAATACAGTTGTGTCACACTATTCTCTCTCTCTCTCATCTGATTTCTAAATATAAAGAGAAAAAGGTATTTAATATATTTCTAAGTAACTTTTTAAGAAATGTTTGTCACATATATCAGTGACAAAAAATTCTTAAACATAACGATGTTACTAAAAAATATATCAGAAACTTTTTTATATTTATATTCATAAATCAGATTTCCTCTCTCTAGGAATAATTGTACATAAAATCTGACGTTTTGCTCGCGAAGTTACATATTACATTTAAATGTTACAAATATACAATTTGTGTTATTTTGTTTCATAATAAGTTTTTATATTAACATTCATTAAATTGCGTGTATGATGAAACAAAACAAATTTATTATGTAAAACAACGTTATTTTGATGTTATCGTTTATTCAAGCTTTTAAAATTGACATTTCGAAAAAAACTTTTCTGTGAGAATTTATACAACTTAAAAGCAACATCCTGACAAATATCAATTAATATCCCTCAATATTATTCTCTATGCGTTGACGAAGGTTTGTCAGCCAGGATAACGCAACAAAAACTGTTACCCATGAACAAAACCTGGAAATAGATTTTTAAATATTTCAACTAGCAATATATAGATACAAAAACTAGGATCGTAATTAGTTCGTGAAAAAGTAAATACTGAGAATCTTTTTATAAAATTTATCATGAATTATCACATTTCACCCTAATCACCACTTTAAAATTGAAATTTTTAAAATTCCCCTTAGACAACCCCATAATACGAAAGAAGCATTTCGCCCAAGTTTTAAATTATTACCTTCATATCTTTTCTCTGAGATGATAATGAATCAGCCAAGCAGGACAACGTCGTTTGTGTGTAGAAAGTCATTTCTACCCCTTTACACCCGTTAAAAATGAAAAATTGATAAACTGAAAGAGGCGTTTTTTATATTAAAATTTAAAATTTTTGCACGCAAAAACTGAGACAATATCTTAGTTAGTTTGGGTGAAGAGTACAAAAGGAAATTACACATTTTACTCAATTTAATATTTTTGAAATATAAATTTCGANAATTACACATTTTACTCAATTTAATATTTTTGAAATATAAATTTCGAAAAAAATCTTTCTTAGTAGATGGTTACGTTACAAAAGTCACCCTCTGTCTAAATTTCAGTAGTATAGTTTCTGCGTTGGTGAATGAGTCAGTTAAACAGGATAGATTTACATTTTTACTCAATATGATGAAATTGAGGAAATATTGATTCAAACAGGTAATATTTCATCACATCGAAATGACGAATGTGAAACGGACGACGTAGGATTTATACGAAAACGATGAGAGCAGAACTTCATTGTGTGAAATTCCGAGACTGCAGAATGTTCTACGCTTGGGCGAGAGTAGCGTTTAACCTCTATATTCATCCAGCGAATAACACAGAATTCGCGTTTAAATTTTAAGGCTGACAGAAGAGTTTTCTAGGGACTGTGGCTTTGCAGAGCCAGCGTTCACACGTTCGCTTTAATGCGTTGCTCTTGTATTCCAGCAGGAAACGAGAGCAAATCTGCAAGTAACTCGTCTAAAACCAAAGAGGTCACGAAAATGACTAGGCTTTAAATGTTACCATGAAGTAGAAAGATATGTTTTAAATAATTTGAATTCAATTTGAATTAATCCATGTCTTGAATTGCAGGGGAAAATACTCTTTTCTTTAGTCTAATTTACAGGATTTTATGCCTCAATTTATGTATTTTAATATTCAATTTAAAGATATAAAAGAAACTAGAATTTGCGTTCAAACACGACACTGGATAACATAAATCGTAAAGGACTCCCTAATCTAGTTTATGTTCATGAATCTTAATTAAGCTTCGCACGTAACACAACAATCACAGATCTAGAGAATGAACGGGGAGATAAGGTCTCAATTTACTGAGTCGTTGAGAAGTTAAGCAAATATTCATCTGGAGAGGGTGTGTCAACCTCATTTGTCGAAGAATTCGACTCTTCAACGATTGACGATTGATGAGACTTTAATTAAATATTTTCCTCTACTACTTTAATTAAATATTTCCTCAATTATAAATAATGTACAATTATAACTTCACTTACAAATAGTTATTAGATCACATATATGAAATTTGAATATTTACACATATTTTATTCAACTGAGAAATATAAAAGGGTAAATATTTGTTGTCGTTTGACAAAAGTGTTATTTACACTGTGCTGTAAAGTTTGATTTTTTTAAATTGATTTCTCATATTTTGTTTGTAGTATGTTACTTGTTCTTTATAGTCGTATTTTCATTGTGTATTATGCAATATCAGGGAGAGAAATCGATATGACCGTGGTTTTGTTTGAGTATTCATTAAGAGGGTGTCTCACCATATTCACAACTGCCGTCCCTTCCTCTCCCACAATGGGTTCCCTCTCCAGGCATCTCCAAGGCCTGATGCTCACGACCCCATTGCACGGCCACCTGGTTAAAAAGGGACTCCAAAAGCGCGACATTTCTTTTTTGTGGGACTTGAGGACTCGTCAACGTCAAGTTCATTAGAGCCCTGCAATTTTATATTTTTTCAGCATAACTAAGTGAATACTTTCAAAATATGCTACGAAATGCAAGTGTTGTGTGACCTACGAATTTTTGGAAGAAGTGAATGTATTTTTAATTTACTTTATATCGTGGGAAGAGAATAATCTTCCTCGGTTTGAGGTGAGTCCTTTCGGCTGTTCCTCAAATACATTAATTCTTATTCATTACCATCCGTAATGTAAATATTCGTCCTGTTTCTTTCTTGTTATTCGTTTAAACGCTATAAAACTTACATCATTGTATTTGTACTTTTCCTTGCTTTGCAGTTGCGCTGAAATAAAATGTACACTTTCAAAAATACATGAAACACCCACAATAGTGTCAATATCTGTGCGACAGGAAAGCTCTACCTCATTTGAATACATCAAATGATTAGCCTGATGTCATGATGTACGTGAAAACCGCATTTTGGTATCTCGAGCAGTTTAAGAGATAACTTAGTTCATAATTTTCTTATTAATTATGGCGATCCTCAGTCATCTTTTACGATGAAGACGAATACACGTCGTATCTTTTGTTTCGGCAGTAACAGCAATTTTTTTTTTCAAATTTTGTTTTTGTTTCAGCTATTTACGTCCATATTTAAATCTGGAACAGAAAATTTCGACGTTTGCATTATTCGACGTTCTAATCTGAGTATGTTGTGTGAAGAGGAAAACCCATTAAAAATAACGTTGCGTCATATATGTTTGCTTTTGTTTAATAACAGCCGCTAAATTGCGCATTATCAACTTCATTACGTTTTGAATTTCTCATTTTTCTGGTTCAAAGCAAAAACGGAGATTCGTCAATCATTTCACCGCGATCCAATTTACCGTAACCAACACAGGTGTTAATGCAGCCGTCAATAATGCTGTGTAAAATGTGGTCAGAGGGTGACGTTCTAATAATACGCGTCCTCCCTTCACTACTTCACAATGGTAGGAAGAGTCACAGGTGCCTCTTGTGATAACTTCACTTCACGTTACTTGATGGACATTAACATGCACGGATCCATTCGTGCGTTGACGCATCCTCCCGTCTCATAGTTTGCATAGTTTCGTCTACTGCATTCAACGTGCGCATGTATGTGTGTGTGTGCGTGTGTGTGTGTGTGGTTTTCAGAGCCACGAATTCCTCGCATTGCTCCAGGTGGTGGTCAATTCGACTTAACGACTGTAATGTCACGATATGGCCTCTCCCAGATAATGTCACTTGTTCATAATTGCGTCGGCGAGTGGGGCTCTGAGAACTCTCAGACCTGATTATACTGCGCACAGCGTTCGTTGATCGAACGTTTATGTCTTTCTCCTTATGTGGCATAATTAATTTTCTGATTCCTCGCAACCGGTAATCGCAAACCAAGAGATATATGTGGCGTAGGTATCCGTTATGGTAATGCTACCTTAGCTACCATAACATTGCGTCAATATAATTTTACAATCTAGAAATTAAGGTAAATGAAATAGTCACAAACATCCAGTTTCACAAATTAATTTTTCAAAGAGTAAAGTTATTCACTTTGAAAATACTGGTGTTATTTAGTGAAAATATCAACCTCATGTTTCAGTAATTACAGTAAAAATTCATTAATTGATTCATTAATTTTCCTTTTATAAATTATAATTTTACATATTTTGTTGATTAATAATACTATTTTCCACCACATATTTCTTTATTTATCATCCCTTTTGTGATAATTTTACACTAATAAAAAATATATTAGTTAAAAAGTTGTTTGTTAAAAATCTAGTTTGCATGAAGAACAATCTCAAAACTAACGCCAATAAAAACAGTAAAATAATTACAAACCATTACTCTCGGGGAAAAAAATGCAAAGGAGATCTGCATCACAAGTCACAATAAAAATTCTTTTATAATCTGTTTACAATATCTAGTCGTCTTCATACAAAAAACATTTTAACAAATATGAGTGTGTTGTAAATTTCTAACACTTTATTGACATAAATAAAATTTCTCAAAATATAACGAAATTATCTATTTTTAAAAAATTATTGGGATATAAATGTTAACTCAGCATATACTCTCGAAATAGTTAAAAAAATAATGAGTTTACTCTCAACACTAGTAAACATTTATAATGTCACCTCATCTCCATATTTATTTCTATTACAGATTATTAATTATTTCAGACGTTCAAAAATTGTTTAACAAACGAACATGATGAAAAATATCAAGACAATTTTTGGAATTGTCATATTTCTATTAAGTGTGAATAATGTTTCTCAAACATGACCAGAATTTGCCAACTGATGTGGTATGAACCCAGGATATGAAGCGTAATAATAATATTTTATAATCATTTAAACAGACATTCCAAAAAGTAAGCATAAAATGTATTTTTATTCATGAAACAAATAAACACGAATGTTTATTAGTTTCTTCGTTATAGTGTTTTAAATCGTTTTTCCTCAGGAAAATGGTTAATAAGTGAAAACTACATAGAATTGCAGTTGTAATAGATAAGTTCATGAGAGAAATGTTTCACGTTCACGACTTTGCAGATTAACCGGTTCTGTGTACGCAGTAAAATCTGTTTGGCCTGAGTTGGAGACTTCGTGCTTGAGTTCATCTTGCATATACACAACTCTCTGGCAAACCATTAGTTCAACATCAGGTATAAATTTTCATTACTCGCGACTTGACTATACTTGTGTGTGGAGGACACTCACACACGAGTATTATATAATGCCAACAACATGTAAATTACCCGCTTTTGTTTTGTAATATCTTTCAGCGGGATCACAGATTCTGAAGGCGTGATTCTCAGAAATCTACAATATGGTGATATCCATTGGTATCATGGATTTTTTTAATGAAGAAAATAAATCTCGTCTACCAAATAAATTCGAAAAACATCTAAAGTTTAAGTAATTTAAATCACGGATTGTGGTAAGCGAATATTTTAAAAGTATTTTTGTCCCTTATGAGAATGATATGAAACAAAATAATAATCATTGTTAAGTTCAAACATTTTGAATCACAATTATACTTGTAGTATTGAGTATTTACATGATTACGATGGCATGGGATGGCATGGCATGGCGTGGGATGGCGTGGGATGGCGTGGGATGGCGTGGGATGGCGTGGGATGGCGTGGGATGGCGTGGGATGGCGTGGGATGGCATGGGATGGCATGATTAGGATACAAATAGTTTCTTTCGTTTTTATACATTTTTCAAATACTTAATTTACTATAACTTATGTGGTATGAAATATACTTGTTTGTAATTAATATACGATTTTCTTGTTTTTGTTCATGGGAGTTATTGTAGGTTATACATTTTTATGTAATCTTTCAGTAACCAAGAGTTTAGGAAACTTAATCGTCATTGACATGCAACAATTTATCATACATAACAAAACCTAAAGAAGGTTCGTCTCTTTGATACAGATTATTGTTCCCCAAGAATGCAATTACGAATCAGGGTCAAACGCACCTATTCACTCCAGTGGACATTTTACCCTGTCATATAGAACTATTAACTATATATTACTATTAACCCGATGCATCACTAAGTATTTAGGGTTATATCTCAGTATCAATATCTGATATCTCAATATTCGAGTTATAATATCAATAACACCTTTATACGTCATTTTTAATAATCAAACGAAATTCCCCATCAGCAAGTTATGTATGATTAATCAATTATTCATTAAAAAATCATCCAAATGAAAAATACCATTTTTATACGTCATAAAAAGGATTCATTCAAATATATAATTGAATATTTTATCAATATACATTCCCAAATTCATTATTTCCTATCATTCAAAAGTATTACATCATCAAATATTCACAACATAAAGAATCAAATTATAAACTGAAAATTAATACAGGTAATTGCTTTTTTTAAAAACTCCTTTCCGGTTCATGTAATTATTTATAATTAGTTATTGAAATATTACGATAATATAAGCATTTTTATTCAATTTAAATGTGGACTAGAAAAATAAATTATTTTAAAAAATTGTTTTGTATTTAACCATTGAGAAGTGTTGCACGAATAGAGAGGTCTATTTCGTATGTACATTTAATATCCCGTATTTTATGTAGTTAAAAATAATCTTAACTCCAAGGTTTCATTTACACCCTGCACATTAAGTAAAACATTTAGGTGTATTGTAAAGAGAAAACTTTTATAAAATAAACGAAGAAAACCTTTTATGAGAACAGGAATTTTTTTTAAATAGCGCTTTAAAAGTAAAAAACAAGAACGTCCCTTCCTCATCATAGGTCGAAGGTACATAAACGTAAATATTCTTAAATTATGAAACATAAATTTTAAAATCTTAAGTAATGTTGAATGTATATATTTTATTAAAATGTATGTAAGTGTTTATTTATATATTAGAATAATTTTTAAACCATTAATATGTATGAATTTTGTCTAATTTTTTGGAAATTTTCCGTTGTACTTTTTTACATTTCTTTTATTTGTATGTCACCGGAAATTTTAAAAATATATTTGAAGTCCTGCAGGCGTGTTTGTTACAGAGTGTAACATCGCAAGTTTAGGATACAGACTTTAAAGTTTGA
The DNA here is from genome assembly GCA_002313205.1 of Laupala kohalensis. Lineage (NCBI taxonomy): Eukaryota > Metazoa > Arthropoda > Insecta > Orthoptera > Trigonidiidae > Laupala > Laupala kohalensis. The sequence goes on along the minus strand of NNCF01133304.1, from coordinate 155,446 downwards.
GTAACGTCTATGTATTATCACATTGTACGCTATCGGTTGTACTCTGCGCTACACGCTCCCATTAGCGTTCGTAAAATATTCCAGCAATATATCTGTTGTTTTGAAACAGATTGCGGGTCATTTGACCGATTACGACTGATGTGTGTTAAAAATTGCTTTATTTGTGAAAAAAAAAGAGAAGTCCCATTTCATAATTTCTCAGCTAATATTTTAGGCGTTCTTGAAACCCGTGGGAAGTTATGTGAGAGACGGCTGACCACATTTGATGTTTGAATTAACGCCTATGTGCTACATCGAGGGAATGAGGAAGACAGCAACTGACGTAAATTTTGAGAAATACCTGAAAGAAAGGATGATAAAGGAGAATAGTGAATGTACGTACATACATTACTGAAAACACGCAACATGGCATGTGTGAATGCGAACTATATGGTGCAGAAAGAGCAAAATATCTTAAATAAACATTGCGAGAGGGGATAATAGACTTGGGGAAACATGAATAAGTTCATAACAACAAAGGAGAGAGATGAGAAATTTAAGTAATATGTCACACAGCTGGGATTTCTTGGAGACATTCTACCGAAGGAGGCAGAGAAATGAAGAGAAAAAGCAGAACGCGGAAAGCGAGACAACTGATAAGCGAGACGCATAAAACGGAGACGAACATACGACAACAACGACAAAAAGACGTAGCAAAGAGGTCACAGAAAAGAGCACGTCTTCCCTGTGGTGGGGATGGAAGCAGCTGTAGAAACAGGACTAAGACTAAGAGTCGCTGACTGAATGTTCAAAACAAGATATAAAAATAAAATAAACGTTATTTGTAATGAATCAGTTCGCAGACATAGTAGTTTCAATGTATATGGCCTAACTAAAATAAATGATAAATAATCGACAGATTCTGAATAAATAAAACATTATCGTGAATTAATTTACATGCGTAACAAAAATCACATTTGTACACACTCCCAACTGATATTGACTATTATAGACGAAGTATGAAGAAAGAAATACTCAAAATATAACAATCATCAGGTGAAGCTTCAGCAAATTTACTTGCAAAAATAATTAGATTTCTGTTAATTCAATGTAAAAAAAGAATGTATATTTGCGCAAGGAACATACCGAACAACAAATGCAGATAGAGCACCATTTAGAAAAGTCATTTACACTGTTCAATTATTACAAATACTCCAAAATAGATAAATTAAATTTAAACAATATTTTATGAGTATTTTTTTAAATGTAAAATAGCACTGTTGCACTGTTTTAATGCAAACCAATGCGCGCTCGCGCTACAAAAATAAACGCGCTCGTTCTAGGTTTTGTTTGAGGTATGACACATGAAACACGAAGCATTGCGCACCACTGCCATAATTCATCATGCCCTTGTGAATTTCAAAGCAATTTCCTGGATATTGTTAGTATGGTTCTTTTTCTTTTCATAGACACAAATTAACCATGCTTTTTTTGTCGTTATAACTCATTGTATAATATTACAAAACAATTAGTAGAAGAATAAACTAAACAATTATACTCTGAATGATTTGGATAAATAGGAAATCTCGTACTAACTTAATTGTTGTCAGTGAAACGTCTTCCCGGATCTTATCGGTACATAAAAACAATTCGAATTTTGAAAATTGTTCGGACATTTAAAGGGGACATGATTCTTACGTCAGAAAAAAGAGTATGTATGCAACCTGCATTATCGTTGTGTACTGCGTGGTTGCATTCACATCATGCACTCCCTTGACAATGATAGATTCGGGTCGCATAAATAAAATAAATATACTTTAAATGAAGAACTACACTCTGAAAAGAGGATCATATTTACTCTCCATTCTACTAAAATTATAAAAAGGCGACCACGTTACCCTAAAATTGATGCTCGACGAGAAGGTAATATCACCAGATGATTTTACGATAAAAACTGATTAAGAAACGGCGTGGTAAAAAAGGGAAAATTCAGACCTGCCGACGTATCAGAAATATGGTGACTACAGCAAAACACAACCTACTGTCTACTGGGTGAACACACCCATGGAAACGCTCGCTCTGTGGGGTACCTCATATTATCACACACAAGTGGCTATGGGTGGTAATAAAAACCCGACCAGTCCATAATACCCTCCATCATATTATATATTTAAGTAATGAAGTACGATAAAACTGTTCCACGTGTAAAGTATTCCCTTACATGTAAAGAGACATACTTGTTGCCACTGCACAGAAAAACTTCCCCAAGACTCATTTCACATGAATATATAAATAGAATCCATTAATGCATAGCATAATGCATGTTACTTTAAGGATTAGCATAATATTATTATCGTTCAGTAGATTTTCTGGAGGTACGGTAGAAATTTTCTCCAACTCGAACAACGAGAAAAAGATACAGGTGCCTATATAACCCATTATTTGATTTCAGCAATTCCTTCTCAGGAAGGCTTATAACACGACAATATTATTACGTTACTCTTCAGATATTAAACAGAAAAATGTTTGAAAAAATAAATTAACTGCTAAATTTGTTCTTTGTAGACTTTTTACGATCAAATTTAAAAATTTGTTAACATCGATTATAAAATTGCAGAAAAACCTTTCTTGCACTCCTTATGCTACGATTCTTGATGCCCTTCGTAAGGACATTTTGAATGTAAATATTATTGTCACTTCATGCTACTCTTTAGGAAAACACATACTCATGAAGTATTTCTCCATCAATAATAATTCTTTGTTGAGAAACCACGGAATTTATAACAGGTAAAATATTTTAGACTGTCCTGTGACGTTCTTATTGTGAGAAACGCAAATGTGCCCAAAACGTCCAAGCAAAATTCTCAAATAAATAGGAGAGCAGTTTTTCTCATAACCATACGCACGATTAACAAGAGCCCATTATATTGTTGCAACCATACATCGATTGGAAATGGAGAAGATTCGTCTTCCTCCTCCTTCACGGTAACCCCCTCTTCGTTAAAACTCACGTAGACAGTCGTTGGCACGCAAAAGGTGGTTGTCAGGGAGACGAAATCTGAGCGTTTGGTTGCACAAAGTACGTACATCGATAAATCCATACATCTACGTCTTAGTTGTATTCCTTCCTTTTATATTATGTTATTTTACCTCGTGAATGTGTAGATTTGTTTGTATTTACTACGGAAATAGGATTATTGATGAATGTAAAGATCATATTTCATTTCTTGTATTCTACAGATAATATCTGAATTTTGTTCCCAAAAGCCTTAAATCAATTTTGACATTAGACCCTTTTCCTACAAATATAAATACTGTTTCAACCAACCTGTATTTTACATATTTATCAATCGTAATCTTCTCAACACGGTACAACACAAAAACTTTTCCTGATTTGATTAAATGAGCATATTTAAAAAATTTCCTCACAAGTGTTCGCTGCGTTTAAGAGACAGACAAAAATTGCTGGTTAAAATTTTTGAGAAAACAATAATCCCCTCATTCTATCCCCTAAATGACATTGGGTCATTTAAATATACAAAACATAAAGATACAAATGATCAAACTAAAGGTGTTTTGGGAACCAGAGTTTCTAATTCCAAGGATAAATTTAATATAGATAATGGAGAATATATTCTCATATTTGACAAAATAAGTCGATAAACGTCTTAAAGGTATTTTGAATAAACGAGCATTGTGAAATTATCAGTTGAAATATAATTAATTATTCTTTTATTTAGTTTTATATGGATATAATTCGTTTTTAGTGTTGTTTTTTATATTGTTTTAACCCCGTATTTTACCTGACAATCCACGGATTCATGAAATTTCTCTCACAATAAACATGTTCAATTTATAATAAAATTTATCTGTCAATAAAATCTATGTATTTACGAACTGTAATAAATCACGTCTCTCGTCCGACTTAGGATTTGAAAATTTTTGAAATCTATATCATAATTTTATTTTACGGTGTTTCCACTTTCTTGAGATTATAACCTAAAACAGAATTTATATAATCAATAAGACGTCATTCAAATAAAATCGAAATTTTTATGAACTTCTCTAAAATGCCGTTCCTTCAAAATTATCTTAGTGTGCGAGTTCTTTTTATATAAAATGAAACGAACATTTAATTTAGTTTAGAACAAAAGATGCAAAACAAACCTACTGGACAGATTGAAAGCTAATTCAAAATTTTGAACAATTGATTCCACTGAGCATCCTAAAATTGGACTTGAAATATTTTATATCCAACGGATACCTATAGCTTTTTGTCTTTTATTCCATTGTACAAAGGTTTTCAGTGAGTGCTTGCATTGTCATCGGGAACAGTACCACGTTCCTAATCAAGTCCCTCAGAGGTCTCCAAAGTCATAGACATGTTTCCAAATATGTTTGTAACAGATTTCATGTAAATTGCACAAGCAAATTTCTTGGGCTGAATTGAAGGAGAATGAGAGCTAAAATGAAACCCGTGGAAATGGTAGAGAGGCGCCCTGAAGCAAATGAGCCGCTCGATGTGAACCAACAAGAGAGAGAGAGAGAGAGTGGGCGGGCGAGAACAAGGACGGGGTGAGGTGTCTGTGATGAGGACTTCACCGTCCGCATGGAAATGCGATGCGGCAGTGAAGTAAGGGAAACCGCGTTGCATAAAGCGTTTTCAATGAATGGGTTTCGAAGCTAAAAATATCACAATGTCAGAAAATTATTCTTCGTAGCAAAATCAATAGCATAGAATTCATTACGAAGCAAAACAATGAGATGACTGGTTCGATCCACGTTCACTCATAGTTACCTCAAAAGTTTTTATATCAAGAAAATTATTCAATTTTTGCTCACTCTTCGTTTTATGTTACTTATATTTGATTTAGTTAAGGGTTGAATGAGTTGTTTTAAATATGTTTTTTATAAAAAACACTTTATTAACATTGTTAAATACACAAGAATATTGAAAAGATTTTAATCAAATGTTTCATAAATAAATTTCTCGTTAAATAATTCGTATGAATAAAAAGTGCTTACTGAATTGATCAGTTCCAAATGGAGTCACAGGCATCGCGTGATANGCTTACTGAATTGATCAGTTCCAAATGGAGTCACAGGCATCGCGTGATAACATCTGTCGTCCAATTTTAAAGTGGCAATATCAAGGAATATTTCTTCATACTTTTTATGTATGAATACCCAAATAACTTTTCTCTCTATAAATAAAATTTGTATTCTCAAGTTGTTCATAACATTCATTTAGCAACAAAATTAAAGTAGTAGCAGAATAACTCGACCGGATGACACGTCTTATCCACTACTCATTGTTACAAAATTCCATGAAAACTGCGCGGGATAGAGGCTAGACCACCATTGTGTTGATGTAATACATGTTTAACTTTACTAATATGAAAGTACGCTGTGTATCCATGACAACATTAAGAAAAAAATGATTACTTCGCTTGAACCAAGGCCATAGATACAGATGATTTTCAATTTTTCCAGTATATTTAACTCAACCATAGGTGATCTCATAGTGTGAATTGCTTCACTGAGATATTGAAATTCCAATAAATTGTATATGCGTGGTGGATGTAAAAGAAATACATTTTCATATATTATTTTATTTATCACTTACCTATTTCGATATTTTTGACTGCAATACCATTTTAGTCTCAATAAATTAATATATACTATAATCCATCGGTGGAAGAATAAAAAAGTGAGAACAAATAAAATATTAAGTGAAACTCAGTCTACTAAATGAAATTGAATAAAAGGTTTATATTTCCTGTTAACAGCGTAGGAACATTGTATGAGTGAATAACATTTGAAGGCATTTAACATGCATTGTTATTGCACTGTTCTGTATTTCATGGAATCCACTCTTTGTGAGTTTATTACATGAATACGCCAGTACATTTAATCATAATTTCGTTTTTATTTTATGGAAACATTTTTGTGGGAAACTTTGAACGCACGACGAAGCATGTAATGTATGCATAAACATATAGTAATAGAATCGATAACTCGAATTGCGTAATATAAAACAATAAAGTAATATTCATGACATAAATGAATCTTATGTATTTAATATTAATTTTTATTTAACTTAATATGAAAGTACCAACGCTTGGCACTGTAATAAAACTTATCATCGAACTCAATTCAACTTCAAATATTCAGCATTCCGGTTCATCAATTTCTGGCATGTGTTCTTTAAGGAAATGCTGTACACTATTTCACTAGTTGATAAAATAATAACTGGAATTTCTCAGATTCTCTTACATGATATTATTTAGCTTACATGATATTATTTCCTCTTTACAATGTTAATGCTTAAAAATCAGAGTGAAACTTGTCTAATAGGTGGGGGGAAGAGGTATCTGCCATTTTATTTAGGTCAATAAAATAGTCTTGATAAATTAAAGGAAAGGTTCATGTTGTCAAACAGAATTAGTTATAAGAGAGTAGTTAGTTTCCGTGAGATTTTTAATGTTCAGATAGTTTAAAATATTGCGCTAGTTAAGAATAAATTAATTGTTTCTGGAAACGTAGTTCTGATGGTTCAATGACTCAGTTTGAATGAGATAAAAAAACTAGCAAAGCTCTCCAATGTAGCATATTTTCGCTTTGCTGATGTCCCGTCTTTAAAGATATTTTGTAGTTGAGGTCATTTATTTAAAAATAATTTATCATAGTGTTAATAGATTTTGTCGAACACTAAGAAGAATTAGGAAGAATCTATCTAATAGAATATAGTAGCAACTTACCAAATAAATTCATTCAAAATAAAAGTAAACTGTTAAATATTTCCTGAGAAGTGTAAAATAGAAAGTTAATTTTATTTATCCAATCAAATTCTGTTAATTTTTTTGTTTTCAAATCAGGTTTTCTGAAGCATACATGTGTTTTTTACAAGTAATTTTTGTGTATAAATTGACCATCGGAAGTCAGATAAACGATAGTTCGAATGAGGAACTATATTTCTGTAAGCTTCAGCGCCACGACGTAGCATAAACGAAATACAGGGCTCGTGAGAAAAAGATGTTCATCAATTTAAGATCGTAAATGTGATAACTTCAGATCAAATTTTGATTGTAGTAATTTTCCGGGACTTTTCAAGATATATCTTTTTTTGTGTTGGAACCGAGAGAACTGTATTTAGCTCCTACGAGTGCTCGAGCCCCTGTAAGAAGGTTTCTGCATTGTTTAGTAACGCTTCTTTAACTTAACACATGTTAAGCAGAACAAGAAGAATGAATAAGTGATTGAATCAGCTACCCAAGGGTAGGACTACAAAAAAAAAAAAAATTCCTCAGTTCAGTGTCCATGAAAATGATAAACAGTAAACTTACAAAGAAAGAAAGACAGTACAGAAATAGAAATATTTTACTTTTTTATTAGTTTTATTTCATCTACATATTTGAAAATATCATGTTTCGTGATAAAATTATCACGTATCGTTGCTATATTATTTTTTGTGAACTGCAGTTGCAATCCATGAACTTCAAATTATCTCACGTATCTTCGATTCTTTGAGTATAAGTACAGATACAAAATTTCGTAAGTTTTTAAACTGTGCTCCGATAGTGTGAATAGATCAAAATGACCCGGATGTCATTTATGAAGTCGGTTGTTTTTTTAAGCCATCAATTCTTCGCAATTTTAACCTTCCATGATGGATAGCTGACAAATACTTTTCTACTTTGATCATTCACCAATTTTCAATGGCGCTCCATGATCTAAATTTTTTTTGTGAAATCGACGTCGTTATTAGCTTTGCACAAGTCACATTAACCGCTGTTTTTTCACATTACGACTTACAAGCTTTATAACTGTCATATTTGTTGCCGCGAACATTTGTGTGCAGTACGATGAGCAAGCTCATAATGTTCTCGTGGCGTCGTGGGTGCGTTGAACACCTTCCTCGGCGTCTCTTCACCCCATCCCTCCTCAATCCTCCGCCTACCCACCTCCTCCACCGTCGCGACGAACATTATCTCCCGCGGCGCTTCCGCTACCGCCTCCGCTCTCGCCTTCGCCTTCACTGCCGCCGCCGACGCCACCACCACCACCACCACCTCCGTAGCGGGTCGTCGCCGTTTCAGCCTCCCGCCGCTGCTGTCGCTACTGTCGCTACTGTAGTATCTCTGGCGTCAAGAAGACATGCACAGCGGTGTCTGCCTCTTCGGGGAGTGCATTCATCGATAGAGAGACAGCATGTGATCTTAAATGCACACATTCCTCATATCCCATGACGAAACACTTACACGGGAAAAGAATCAAGGTTCTACATCATTGTGTATCGTACAGAGTTATGTGTTGTATTTTTCATCCGATACACTATTAAAGAATTTTTACATCCATCAACTAACGTTCCGGTAGGTTTATTTAGTTATATCTTAATCCCTAGAGTAAATTTCCACTTTTGTGGCAAAGACGACATAAGATGATTTACGCCACAAAAATTACTTACGCTTTCAAGGTTTTTATTTTGGTTGATAGACTGTATGGTTACCATTATTACGGATGCAGCATAGATCAGTTTTATTGCCAAAGAATATTCATATTTTTTGTCTCACCGATACAATTTCTCATACATTTGAGTATAAAAATATGTAAAATTAAAATAAAGCCGTTGTATGGTACATGCATTAAATGTCAAAATAATTAATATTATTTAAATACAGTGGTATTTTTTTAACATGAGTATAATGTATCACTGAAAAACTAATAAAAAATGAGGAACTTGAAAGTAATTCATTATCGACTCTATCAAAAAGTTCCAATATTAAAAGAAAAATGAACTCTCCTCTAATTTAAAACTCCACTAACTCGGAACTCAGAATAAGTTTACGTAATACATATTTCATTAAAATGGTCGGATAAACCACAGAAATAATTAAATTTCTCAGAAGAATATCATGTACGAACTAAAATTTAAAAATTTACCGAATAGAAAATGTTTACTTTTAATAAGATGTCTTACTTCGATTATGACACATAATATCTGTGTTTTCCAGTAATAACCAGGTAACTGCACTTTTTGACAAAAGCAAGATAATATGTGAAAAATGTTATATTTTTGCTAGGTTTCATTCGTATTAGTCTAAACGATGAAAAAGTATACTTTCTTCTGGAATCGAGTCGTGAAAATGTACGTACAAAAACAGTAATAAGCAGTAATAAGCAGTGAAGTATAAGTTTAATTGGAATAAACAAGTAACGTCAATACAAAATTTCTTTAAAAATATCAAATTACTTTCATGTATATGAGTTAAAATTTATTTGTTTAGATAAACAAGGTAAAATAATCAGAACTCGATGAAATTAAGGTAACCAGGTAACTAATGTTTCTCTTCATTTTTCATGGTAATAAAACATAAATTTACGTTATTTATGTACCACATTATATGGAAGTTAAATGCCAAGGTTATAACAGAAAATAGTTTTCGAAAATTTTAACAGTCGTAACTCGAAAAAAGTGGACTTACCTGATAATTACTGAAAGTCATAAATGTAAACTCATTTTAGGTACAATTATAACAAAGCAAAAAAAGATCAAATTAATTAGCATTCAATGAAATATTTTTAAAAACTTTTTACTTTTTTATTTTCTCAATTTTTTAAAAATTATTTTGTTCATACTGGATTACTAATTGAATGTCACATTTATAAATTTGTATGAATTAAATTGAAAGTATAATTAGCTTAACATAATTTTAAGCATTTGATATAATTAAATTATTTATTTATGAAAAACATTGAATGTTAATTATATTAGGGTAAAATATGAATTTTATATTATCTAACAATCGAAAAATAACGGATAACTGACTCTCTCTAATATATATTTTTCTTTCCCTTTATATTCTTTGAATCAACTCGCCCAAACGACTTCCCAAGAAATTTCACTTCAAACAAACTCTGAAGAACGCGTAGGATTATCCAGGACATACATCAGCAGCTGCCTCCTCTCCTTGTGACTCATGATGGGTGACCAACGAAGGGCTATAAGCACCCATGGGTGTCTCCTTGCAGATAGGCTGCAACTCCCTACTGTTGTGATACCCCTCTCGACACAAACTTCTCGGAAGTATTTTGATAAGCTCCACCTCACATCCATTTCTTCTCGGACATCTCTCGTGATTAAGTGGGCAAGGTGCTATGGTAGCCTAAGGTCTCCCGAACCGCTGAAGGGATTGCTGAGGAAGGAGTCCCAAGATGGCAGCGGAGAATTTGGCAGGCGTCGGGCGCACGGCGGCGGGCATTTGTCTGCCGAGCGACGGGGATTAATTGAGTGGGCGGGCGCTAGAGGAGCGACGCTGTGTGCGAGCGGGGGTGACAGGGACGGGTGGGGGAGGAAGTCCCCTCCGGTGGCAGTCGCCGTTCGACGCGGCGGAGCACATCCCTCCGCGTCCGTTATCTGCACATCCAGGCTACTCTACTCTGTATGCCCATTCATTAAGGTCTTTCTTACTACGCGAAAAACCTCTGCGTATGACTGCGAGGAAACGTTTCGGCACTTAAATATACGATTTAAAACAACATTATTTCATGTTACTTAAAATACATAATAAATTAATTGATATATTTCTTATACAAATAAAAATTGTTGTTCGAGGTTCTTACTTGAGTTTTTTTTCCAGTTCATTCAGGACTTGTATGTTCACCGTAATATAATTTTGCCCTCAAAAATATTCATCGAATATAGAAACAAAAATGTAGCTCAAAATATTTATCCACAAATCACAAAGTTAATTGGATTCTTCGAACCAAAGGCCAATAAAACTTATTTTTAATATCATATCAAATATTTCATAAAGGAGAAAGTTTATGTGTAAAACACGATTACGGGTTTCGTTCCATTGTAATATGCACGCACCTAACAAAGGAATATATTTGATGGAAACAGGTCTGCCCAGTGCTAAAGCGTATAACATCTTTATGATTTGCTCAGAATTAAGTCGCAATCATTTGCCTGAAATCCGCAATCGTTCATATTTGAATATTTCAGCAGTTATTATCTATTAGGAAAAAAATGTAGAAAATTATATTAATATTAAGTGATTACCCAGTGTTGCCCGGGATTTTTCTTAGACTAATCCTCTCTCTCTCGGGAAAAAGCAAAATATAACTGTATTGTAAGATGAAAATAATTTTGTCATTCTAATTTTGAAAAGTTCATAATAATACAATTTTACTTAAATAAACTAGTTGTCTGAGTAGATATATCTTGTCAAGTTCAAAAGCACAGAACTTGACATAGCACAAAATTTAATACAAAACTTGAATATATACACCATTTTAAGTTTCATCTCCAGTAGTAATAAATTAATCCGTGTATGAAACCACTGCTGATCAAGCAATGTAAAGTTGTCCGTGAGAGAAACAAATCAATCGAAACATCACCAATTAGCCTAACACGTCACTTCAACCTTGGGAGAGAAAGGGGTGTTTAACCGTCATACGTGCTACGCTTGTATTTGTACGGTTATATGTCACTGTTTATCTGAAAGGTTCAGAAATGTACAGATTGAGCCCAAGGCGGATTTTCAATTAAACATTTTGACATGACCCTCCCTTCCCATACTACCTGTGGGGGTTCTAAAGTTTCTTGCCCCAATACTGGCCCAACCCTGACATCGGAAGTGTCTCTTATACATCTCAGCACCTGATGAAGAACGAATCCACTCGATGGGAGCCACACAGGTCATATTTTCGCTTCCGAGGCATGTAACAAATAAGGCTGCACTATTTTATTAAAACACTTGTAAAATGTAAACTATACGTTCAAATTTTACTATTTGCAGACTATTCTATCTTTATAAAATGCACAAAAACAAAGAACACTTTAAATTTTATAATAATTGTTTCTTTCTTCTTTAACTAATCTCTTTAATTGAAGTATTTTAACATTTCCTTTGAAATAACGGTTTTTAGATAATTTAGGTTAACCTTTGCAGATAAACATATGCAGTCGCTGGAATTATTGTGGAATTCTTGAGATGAACAATATTCCCAATCATAGTTGTCCCCTGTTTATAACCGTTTAGGCAGCGTAAGCTGATCTACCTCTCCGAAAACGAAATTGTTTCCGACTTCGACATTTATCGTAAAAACTTCACCAACCAAAAGATAGCAAACAGACTGACACATTTCGCATTTATGAATTAGTTTGGATTTATCATTTATATCTTACGATATTAAATATGTTATTTTATCTATCTACCTTAAATTGGCCTAACTTCATAAATGGATTAATCATGTTACGTCGAATGAAAATGGGAGACGGGACCGGGGTTCGAACCCGGGACCTTGAGCTTTGCGCGCTCATGCGCCTACCGACTGCGCCATCCCGTTCGCCACCCGGGCCCGTCTACCATTCTCATTCAACTTGTGAAACCCAAAGACGGTAGACGGGCCCGGGTGGCGAACGGGATGGCGCAGTCGGTAGGCGCATGAGCGCGCAAAGCTCAAGGTCCCGGGTTCGAACCCCGGTCCCGTCTCCCATTTTCATTCGACGTAACATGATAAATCTGTTACCTGTCGGTGAGGTTCACCGCAATCTAAGAGATTTCTATGTTCATAAATGGAGCTCATTTAACTACAAGGGAGTTGATGATATATTAGCAAAGCTGACTTTTTACAATTCATTATATTTAGTGAAGAAGTAGTGATACGTGAAAAGTAAAGAACATTTATAAGAAAAATTTTGGTTATAAATCAATCAATGGTATACTTCCACTGTAAGGTGAATTATACTGTTGACTGTAAGGATAGTGTACTAGATAATCAGTGGGTCCAAAAAACTTTGGCTAAAATATCACGTCTTAAAATTAGACACTTCACTCGGAATAATCAACTATTGCTTTTGATATTCGTGGATGGACGCGTCTAAGATATCCGAGGAGTTCTTAGATCACGATCCCAAAACATGAATTCGCAATTACTGCTTACCTCTATTAGAAACCTCCACAGGTTTTCATATTATATTGTCTGTGTTTAATTTTTATTATTTTTTCATCGTAACTTTTAAAGCAGAACCCTTGTTTTACTTGAGAAATCAGTCATAATATGGATCTGGTAATTAACGTTTCGCATAGAGAAACCTCCACTCATGTTTCATACAACAGAAAAGCAGCTTTGTCGAGAATTATACATTCGATTTGCAGTGAATCACTGGGGGAAGAGGGGTAATAATCCTCAATCCATACGCCAGTTGATCATCCATTTAGTAGGATTCTGAAACGGCAATATCGTATCCCTATTCTCAGGTTTTACGTCTCAACTACCCTAAATTCCAACGTCGCACTGCATTTGGGAATGCTTGATTACCATGCCCTGTTTTTATTAAAAAGCTTCATCAATGAATTATATAAATTTGTGTTATTAATGTACGATGTCGCCAGAATTTGATGAAGTGAGTTGTTGAAACATGTTTATGTAATCCGAAAATTCTATGCTTTAAAGAGTCAGTCAACGAGACGGTTCACCACCTCAGATAAATGTTAATTTTTCATCTGTCCATTATCGTCCAAAAATCTATTACACAACGATAACTCATAATAGTAGAAATAAAATTATATGGAGACGAGTAAAAAAAAATTTTTTGTTTATTACTTTTCAATAATTTTGTGACACAGAACGAAAAAAATTTTAACGTCTAATTTCATTTATTTAATTCTATTGATTCAAATTACTTTTCAAATAGTTTGATACTTCTATATCAGTAATAATTACCGTAGAAAATTTACGACGCATATTTTGATACACATCCATATTCACATAATTATCCACAATTTCGCTGCAATGTTACAATATTCCGTTTGTTCCTTGAAGAGCGCGTGAGTGGCATTTGTTTGACGAACCGTGCGTCACAAGTTGGATTTCCGTGAGCTTCAGCCACTCTCACACACGCAGAACTCTGTGAGCGCACAGCGAATAGCTCGGCCCTGTGGGATCCGCGTTGCCGGAGAGAGGGATTGCCCGCTCCGTTGGCCACAACCCAACGCTGCCCGCTCTCTCGCCACAACGCTACAAAACCAACTCCTCTCTTTGGGAATTCCGCTAGATCACGAACCGCGTTTCATCTCCCCGCGCGGGATCACGAGCTGGACTTTAAACGCGCTTGGGGACGGCTCATCCCTCTCGCTTCTTTGTTGGAATTGTTTTGTTTATACATAGCTAAATATACCACACATGATAAATTGGGTCACAAAGCATAGTTAGGTCATTGCGGTAGTGAGTTGTTTGTGTCCTGAAGATAAGGTAAAAAACTTCTAAACATTGAATAAATTAATTGCTGAGTACTTTCAAAGTATCCACGGATGCAACCAAAAAAAACCGAACATGTGTTGTATATTTTGTTTACATTTCTCATGCAGTGACGATAAATGGTGATTAATAGGTGATTTACAAAATATTGGAAAAATAACTGAAATGAAGTGTTCTGATTAAGCGTAACTAAATACACCACATATGATTAATTGGACCACAAACATTGGTAGGTGTATGTGATAGTGGGTTTTTTGAGTCACCAGAGAAAAGAAAAAAAATCTTCTAAAACTTGGAAAGAAAAAATAAGAACTGCTGTGTAGAGTGTAGTATCAATGTATACAGCCCAGAATACAAAAAATATGTTTCATATTACGTTTACACTTCTATGTTATTGACGGACAATAGTTATTAATTTGTGAATTAAGAAATATTTGAAAAATAATTAAAACAAAGTACGTACCACTGTCATAAGTAAGGGGTGTGCATTACATTTCAAAACAGATAATATTATCTTACAAACTCAAAACAAAAATTATCTACTTAGTTATCCAGGATCAGGAGATAATATTTCTTCTAATTTCAAAGAATAAATCATAACGGCCCCGTTATCTCTCCTATTTGAAATAAATGTTTGAATTGTTCTCTTAAATTACAGAGAAGTGTATACTCGTTCAGCTCTCAGATTAAAAAGATTCTTCTTTATTTTATTTCTAATAAGGTAAAATGCGGGCTCAGATTAAAAAGATAGCATTTCCTATCCTATCGAGAGAGACGAAGTGAATGGCTTTGTATCACTTGTATGGAAGGCGCATTGTCGACTGTCCATCAGCTCCTCAACAATAACGAAGGAATTTTTTTTACGTGTTTTACTCATTCACTCGATAGAACATTATTTAAATTAGACGTTTTCCTTCCATTTTATATCCAAGTACATGATTAAGTACATGAATTGATATAAAGAAATTAAAGAAATTTCCGTTCTTCTATGATTCATATGTTCTCTTCTTTCTCTACGTCACATACGATAAATATGATGGAGGTTTGCATCGTATGACGTCTGATATAATTTTTATATTAAATAATTAATGAATGAAAAATTATATAAATGAAATTAGGGGTGAATGAAACTCATAGACTTGCATGTCTGAATAGAAATTCGAAATTAAAAACTTTGATATTAGAAGCAACGTTCTGTCTGCATTCGTCGCACACAATTCTTCTACAAACACATGAATTCTTTCAACATTTAACTAGCCTTGGTTCCCTTGCTTCGAAACTTCTCAACTCATGCAATTTTAATATAAATGTAACACTGATATAGTAAAAGCCAGACAGGCCTCCGAGCAAGAACGGGTCTCCAGAAGCTGCTCTCTGACAAGCTCCTACCAATTAACATGACCCCTGCGGGCTAACACTAAGGAAAACACGACCGCTTATTTAGAACTGTAGCTCCGAGTTCTATTCAGTTAACTGCTGCTACCCACGCCCAGTGAAAGGCTTCTAACTAGCTATTCAAGGAATACTGGCAGTCAGCTACTATGAACGATAATTCCTAGAACAGCGGAAGGTACAGATTGCATGTTTAGTACACAATATTTATGAGTGCTTTTAAAAATCGTGGAATGTACTATGCGAATGCCGCAATTAGTAAATTAATTGAAATAATTATCATAAAAGAAAACTATACAGAGTTTAATTAAATGGTTAAATACATATCACTTATTTATTTAACGTTCCTTCAATAAATAAGCGAATAAAAATATAGAGAAATTAAAAAAAATGGAAATATGAGCAAAAAGAACGACTGAGAAACAGAAATTTAAAAGGATAAAAATGATAAAAAATAAAGAAGAGATGACAATACTCTTATTAAATATTTATTTTTACTTTTATATACAGTTTAGAAGCATTTTCGTACACTGATAATTTCCTTTTCCTTCCTCTTTATCGTTTATACAATTTTGTTTTCAAAATAATAGCATCCCTTAAAAAAATTCATATCAATTCAAAGTTGTTTTATACTTTTAACCTCTTTTGATATGCTAGTCTACAAGAAACTCTGTTCGAGATTTATTTCAAGTTTGTTATTGCAGTTTTTTCACAATCTCTTAAATCAATTATTCAGACATATTTCTCATTCTAGTACACCGTTCTCCCTTTTTGACGTCTGTTCTTGGCGATCAGTCTTTCCAATAATTTTTAAGGAATTATATAAATCTCTTGTAATTTTGCTCATTTTTTCATAACTAATCATCAATCAGTGATGAATTCATTTGAAGATATAATTTACCATATTTATTTGCGAAGAATTTGCTGCAACACGTTTACACAAAAATTTAACACAGGTAGCATATAAACATATTAGTTCTGTACATTGTCAGTACGTTCAATTCATTAGATCAGCAACTAAGTAATTATATAATAACATGAGGTATGTATCAAATAAATAAGAAATTGTCCTATTGTATTTCCATAGTACGCGAGATATTGAAACGTATTGGAGATGGATCCATTTGTATAGAATAATTGAAATGTTATTTTTGTTTGTTAATTTTCATTCCCAAATTCTTCTGTGAATAAGCAATAAAAACATGAACTACTAACTTATATGATTATCAGAAATATTAATTCGTGATAAACATCGTGCAATCTAAATTGGAAATTCTTTCATGCAGACAATGAAATATAAATCGAACGGATGGAAATGCATATTCAATTAAACCTACACAAATAAATATGAAATACATTCAATTCAATTGCGAGAATAAGAGAATGCCGAAAAATATACAAACAAAATATAGATAGCAAATTAAACAATTACACGAAACGATGAAAAAACTTCGTAACACGTAATCGATATTGACACACATAAAAGCATTAACATTACTCGCAAAGAATTTGTGAGAATTCACATAAAATATTGGAAATAAATAAGTATGAGTAATTTCTCACAAATACTTTCTTTGACGGACAAAATTTTAATCACCAGCTATTTTAATTGTAGACTATAGGAAGAGAAATAAATTCTACGAAGGAAATTAATTAGATATGAAATTCGTAGCGGGATATTAAACAATTCGTGTGGAAGCACTTTCAAAATGTCTTGATAGTCTTGGATTGGCTTAGAAGTATAAAACACACTTGTCCATTCCGTTATTTTTTAAAACATCATTTTCACTATATTGTCGAAGTCACCCTCTCCTAGGATTTGGCCATAATCAGGATTGTTACCGAGTGAAATACAAATAGTGATAAAGGTAGTGACGCGGTCGGTTTAGTGCGAGTGTTTAGTACTTTCGTGACAAATCAGAGATACTTCCATTAACAAACGGTTCTTCTACGCGTAAGCAGCTATTCAAATTGTTGAGACTCGATTAACCATCAACGCGGGGTCAATATCGCAATCAACACTGAGTGCCTACTCTCGGATAATCTCAAATCTCTGTACAAATGCCTTTTAACACTAACCACACTCCGGATTCACACAAGTCGGAATGACATGTAGTGTCCACACGATGTGAAATAACGTGTCATTTTCATTTCATTTCGAAGAATTGATCGTTGGTGATGAATAGACAATAGGTTTGGAACAAATCTGTTGAACATACAGAAAATCTTCACCTTATCACTAGATAAATACGTTAATATGTAGGAAATCGTTGTAATAATTAGAAGCGAAAGACGCCCCATTAAGGTCAATAGGTTTACCTATACCTTCAAACAACACATTATAAACCTGAAAGAGAAGATTTGTTTAGCGAAAAATATCATTTAAATAATCGTTAATGAAAAAAGAATGTTGTCTTAGGTACAAAAGTTAGTAATACGTTCAAGCTTCTCCATGAGATACTTAAGTAAATGGCATGTTTTGGTATTGGATGTCAAATCACAAATATGTAGCCATGAAACATTTGGTGGGAATTACGTTTTCCTATAAATTAACAGCAAATATAGAGATTTTACAGCAACTGTAGATAAAAACCATCCATTTTGATTGCACGAAATGAATAAAATTTTCTACAATCTAAATCTCTTAAATAGCGGTTAATCATACCGCCAGGTACCAGATTATTTTAATATGGAATAAAAGTGGGAGATGGGACCTAGAATTGAACCTGGAACGTCATCCACCATTGAAATAACCGGGTCATCGCACGTTGAATGTTAAGAGTAGACTGTTGGAAGGAAAACGGGATAGTGTAGTGGAAGCGCACCAGTGCGCGAAGTCTGGTTTCGACCTCCGGTTCAGTACTCCATTTTCATTCCGAAAATGGTTACTACATTTACAGGAAATTCATTGATACACTGTACGAAAATATCACGAGTGTATAAACAATTAGTCTTTTAAACTTGGCTTTCCATGTTACACAAAGGGATACGCTCTTACTCATTTAGGGAATTGACTAACTTTACAAAATACAGTGTCTCGTTGGAGGACACAAGAAAACGAAAATTGGTGACAATAAAACATTTTATCTAAATCTGAAAAAATAATGAAGTATCCTTCAGACTTTTCACGATATACACGAAGAAACTGAAAATATAAAACTTGTCGTGATTTTGAATGGGGACTTGAGCAGAAAACTTAGTTCAAATGACCAAATCTTTGGTGACAGTTCAAATACTAGAGCTCAACGAACACGGAAAACGCTGGTACACGACGGAACGTGAGTTGACTTGCAAGCTTTTTACTGCGCTGTGGAAAAGGTCATAAATTGTAGGTGTAGATATATCGCTTTATAAAAGCGGGACGTGCACCAGAGCACAAATATGACGAAATAAGGAGTGCCAAATCTACCGGGAATGTAAAGAAGCAACAAAATGTGAGTGAGAGAAATTCTTCGTAATTGGTATAAGAAAACAAAAACTTTCTAGTCAATTTGAACAGCACACTATACATTCATTTGATTCCCTTTATGATACAAATATGTTATTACGATTTACGAGGATGCTGAGGTGATATAACCGTAATTTGTTTTATTCCATTTCTTTTTAACTAAATTTTCAGTTGAAGAAGCTAAAATGATTTCCTTAGATGATTTACTCGAAGTAAAATTTATTTTTGTAATAAGTAAAATACTTTTTTGTCCCTTTTTACAAGAAAGACACTACTTGAATAAAAATTTATCCAAATTATTTGAAGTAATTCCCATAAAATGTGCTCTAAAAACAAAGATAACAGTGTAAAATAAAATTAACCATTACGATGTTTTTATTAAAATTATTTAGTAATGTTTGAATAGTAACCAGCAAATGTTGATAATCGTTATTTTTTATGGAATGAAATATATCGTGATAAACAATAACGCTTGTATATTTATTACAGTGAACCTTAAGTATTAATGTGTAAGAAATCTCCAATATTGGTTTAGTATATAACAATTCACGTAAAAAAATTTTATTTTATAAATTTCCCATGAGAAGATTTTTTTTCCTATTTTACATATGTGTAGACGTACCTTACTACATATACGGCGAATACCCCATGCATTAACACATAAGAGATGCATGTTGTTACGCCGAGGCATTAGACGCCATGTTGTTTATGCCGTCGTCAAGACGAAGGACTCAGAGACTCAAGATCCAAGGCCAGAGTCTCTACATACGACGCAAATTGTAAACATTAGAAGACTCCATGAGACGCACGCGTCGAATGTATCATCAAGCGTATGTCGCCTATTTATTAAGAAACTTCGAGAAACTTGGAACTGTTTATTAAGAAGCTTCGAGAAAGCTTCAATAGACGAACCTCGACGCTGTGTTACTTCGTTAACGTCGTCACCTGTCAAAGTTTAGTTTATAGCAACAGCAACGACTGAGAAATCAGTACGACGGATTCTCTTGGTGAGTGAACATCGTCTCCGATAATAAACTCTACCAAGAAATCCAGCTCTGCGCAATAGCCCGATCTGCGGCAGAATGCTATCTTCAGAGGCCACGAGACACCCTCTCACGATATCTGCAGAAGCTTGGACGGAAGCGCCACCTCACGGCAAGCGGCTGAACCTCGTACTCCAACGTTATCATCTAGCCACGGCAGGACTTCGCACCAGAAGCGCCACCTCGCGACGGACAGGAGAAGTTCCATAACCACAACGACCAAATTATTCAAAGTCGTGAGTCGTACAAATAGGAACTGTTCATATAACTTTCATACCTGTTGTTGTCACCCTGATGTGTTGGTATTTATTATTTGTTTACGTTCAAACTACATAATAAACCTTGTCCTGCATAACCTTGAATATTTATTTTGGAAGGAGGAATCTTATTGCAAAACACGTCTCCATATCGAGACTTGTGAAGTAATAAAAATCTCTTCCCCGACATATGGATTGCCCTAAAGACGTTTTACGAAGAAATAAACAATACTTTTCTTAATATTTAATTCCCCGTCTGGGTGCTGATGCATAAAAAAATACTCAATAAGAAAACCACGGCTGTAAGTTCCCGGAGATGAAATCCTCATAATTAAGATTTTAAAAACTTTCAAATGGTGGAACGTTCACTGAGCTAGGCGTCCAGACAGCTTCGATTCTGTCGAGTGTATAGCACCCCAGAACAGCCACTGAATGAAATACTTATTTCCATAAATAATTGCATAATAACTGCATAATTCCAGAAGGAAGAATAGAAATGTAACGGTTTTCTTTGCCAGATCATCTACAAGTTCGTGAAATTTGTATCCTCTTACTATAATGTTTCATTAGAAAAAATTGTCATGGCAAATGAATTGCGAGTCATTTTATGTTCATCTCTAAGTATGGTGAATCAACAGTTATCTCCCAGCGATTTTAGAAATCCACACTATTTATAGATTGCGGAATATACATGTCAGTCACGTGATTCACTGCCACTACTAACATTCACAGAATACTATAAGAACACGCCACGGAAAGAAAGTATCGCGTAAATGTCTACAATTTTTAATAATTTTGTGAATTTTTTTTAGAATACTAGCAATGAATTATTATATTGCTCTGTATTATATTATTAAGATTTACAGATTAGCCATTCATCTCCTTTCATTATTTCAATGATATATCTTTTTGACTGCTTTAAAGAACTCTTGAGAAGTAAAATGTTATTTGCAATGTTATTGGTAACTTTTAGAAAGGACGTTACTTGAATTATCGTTTTTTCATGTCATGCAAGTACAACAAAACAAACTAAGCGTACAAGGGAGAGTGCGGACTCAGAAGTTTGTATTCGCTGTTACACGTCTTTCGCAGGGAACATCTAACACCCCATGCCACTTACATAGCTGCCGCAGACTGGTGCCCTGTTACAGAAACAAAGGGGACAGTGAAAGAATTGAACGCGAAGTACAGAAATGTTGAGATAAATAATAATGCAACAGAGTATCATCTAGAATTGTTCTATTGTCACAATATAATATAAATTGTTATATATA